>JARHVA010002464.1:2390000-2457500 GCA_037957365.1 Torreya grandis | reverse complement strand
GAAGAGGAAAATGCTTAGGATGAAATTGAAGAGCATCATAATGACCAAAAAAAATTTCAAGAATAGAGGCATGAGGAGGTGCCAAGGATGCAAGAGCTTGAGTAGATATAAAATTAACATGCAACATAAAAATTTATTTTTACCCAAGTTTGATGGAATTGTTTTTTGGAATGGAACTAAAGCATGGCTAATATAAATGGAGAAATATTTTGAGATTAACAATTATTCTGAAGTCAAGAAAGTAGTCTAGGGAGCTTACCATCTTAATAGTGAAACAATAACTTTATGGGCAAATAATAATCTTGAGATGAACCTCAACTCAACCACCACCACTTGGGAATAATTTGTGACACTATTTAGGTCAAGATGGCTTCCATAGTTGTACTTTGACTAGAATATTATAGATCTTTAGAATCTTAAGCAAAGATATTTGTCAATAAATGAATATTGGGAGAAATTCACCAAGTTTATTAAGTATGTACCTTAATATAAAGCAAATGAGAAGTTCAAAAATAGTAAACTTATCATGGGATTTAAACCCAAAATAGGTTGTGAATTAGATGTGTATGGTCCATCTACCATGGATTAGGTGTCTGAGAAGATGGTTAAATAAGAATAAAAAATTAAATATATTTCCCAAGTTAGAGATAAGTTTAAAAATGAATTTGGAATTTCTAAACCAACTTTAAAGAATAATAACTAGAAATAAAGGAGTGGAGATTCCAAGGGTTAGTTCAAAAATCAGAATGCCAAATTCAATAGTGGCTCAGGGAATGAAAAACCAATAGACTAAGAATAAAGGACCAGTTAGAGGTTTCTTCATTTGTGGAGGTGACAATTTTACTCAATAATGTCCTTCAAAAAAATCAAATAATAAGGGTTCAACTTCTCAACAAGGTAAGTTTTAGTAGTAGATTCATGCAAATGTTGACAATTGATAAGATGAGTATCAAGCTTCACCCATAAAATTGTCAGGTATTTTGTTTGATCATTAAGTTCTTATTTTAATTAGTATAGGAAATTAAGAATTTCTCATTGATCCTAGAATTCTTAGTAAATTTTCTATAAAGGATAGAGTAATGGAAAATTCATGGTCAGTAGAATATGGGAATGAGTCAAATGTCGTCATTAAAAAGTGTTTTGTCAAAGTAGAGATTAGGTTTCTTGAGTTCACTATAGTAGTAGATATTTATGAAACACTATTGGGATCATATGATGTGATGCTACAAGTCAATTGGTTTGAAAATCATAAATCCAAGGTTACTTATTTTTTGAAAAAGGTTGAGTGTGAATAAGATTTCAAAAATCAGACACAATTCTAGGGTGAGGGAAGGGAGTTGAATCTAAGGAGAATTTTTGTAAATAAACTCAAAAAAGCTTAAAGGAAGGGATGCCAAGAATTTACCATTAATATAAATAAGATGGAAGAATATAAGGAACCATATATCAAATATTATCCTTTTCTAAGAAACTTTCATTACATGTTTTTGGAAAAATTACCAAGATTTCTACCAAATCTAACTCTTTTGCATAGTGTCTTCCATGTGTCTTATCTTAAAAAGTATATTGTTGATCCTTCACATATGTTTGATTGGAATTTTTTTTAGGTTTTGGATCTTGGGGTGGTCATGGTAAAAAAAATTAGAGTAATTGACACTCATAAACTCCATTTGTGTAATAGAGAAGTATCTTAGTGTAAGGTCTTCAGGGAAAATAATATGAGGATAGTGCCACTTGGGAGGACTATGCTGAGTTTTATAAGTTGCTTCCACATTTGTTTACTTTATTTGTTGTTTCATATTATATTATTTTTTTATAATTAATGTTTTAATTCATAAATTATGTTTTAATAGATGTCATTGGGATGATGACAAACATTAGGGGGAAAGGATGTCACATCCCAATTTCTCTCTAAGATAAATAACTTGATTGATATATAGATTATTATGGTTGATTAGTTGATTAACTAATATTTTATTAAGATTGATTACATGTGCTGATTATAACATAGTTTGTGTTACTTAATTTACATGATTAGTTTACTATTAGTAGTACTTTTACATTTAGTATATTGTGATCATGTTTGATTATTATACCACATTATTTTATGGATATAATGATGTTTCAATCTAATATTATTCATTGTCATAAGGTGGATACAAGATATATTCTTGACTTAGATCATGACAGAGGGATAACATCATCAAAGAGGGTGATCTAGATTGAGATGTTGGGGCATGATAAAGAATGAGTCTAGAAGCCTTTGTACACACCACTTAATATATCATGTTTCATAATTAATTATTTGATATATATAACAATATGTTTTGTGTACTTTTCCTTTAAGTGATTGTTAATATGATTTATAGTATAATATTGATTGCTTATGATGAGCATGTTGATTGTTTAAATGACTTCACTAATTTTGTGATCTAACATAGCTTATATTATTTGGCTAAATGAAGAATTTTTTTATGTTTACTTATCTGACTAACTTATTATGTATGGATATATAGTAAAACATTATGATGTTATGATGGGTTACTTATATGTGGCTATAAGCTAAATTGCTTGTTGCTTGCATCTGTGGACATTTGAACATGTCTTTGTATGTCTTCATATTCAAATTTAGTGATATCTACCCCATGTCCCTTGTATTTTATCCCCTTGGCCTATATTTTATGTCCCTCATGTGATTGTACGTATTATTACTTGTATGATTATACATCATGACACTAGTATTTGATCTTTATACACACACACACACACACCAATTTTTTATCCCATCAGGGATATCGTGCATCTACCCTTCTTACTTGGGTGTTGTGATGGACATCATGCCTCATCTCCCTAGGTAGTTAATCATATTTTATGTTATACACATTGATTACATCTATCTTGATAACCTTAGGAAATGCTAGATTATAAAATACATCTTATATTACCTACTTATGCTCAGATTTATTTACATTTTGATTTTATGTTTACATATTGTATTGGAATATCATGCACATGCTTCAACTAACACATTTTGTTGAGCTACTTCTTTAGATGGTATTTTTTACATACATTTCATAAGTACCCTCAAAAGAGGGGGAATTCATAGGGTTTTTTCATAGAGATTAGGCTCCTACTTTGTTATTTATTAATAAATTTTAGCTCATAGGCTCAGTTTTAGAAATAAGACATAGGGAAGACAAAAAAAAGACTCTAACAATAGTTCAAATCACCAAAATTTTAGTCTAGTAGACATTAGCACCTAGATTAGGACCCTAGGGCCATAGGGTGATATTTTCCACTATAGAGCACTATTTTATAGTAACCTTAGATTCAAGACATTCTAGATTATTCAAAATAGTTCAATGAGTACAATATAAATTTGCACACATACAATCACAAGTTTGATCATTCATTTCATCTTAGATTCATCTAGTTGCTTAGATTTGGTGACATATGCATGTAATGATTACTCCCATATTTAATTTATTTACCCAGATTCAACTATTACATATTTAGTTTAGATTTAGTATATTGAGATACTAAATTGGGGGCATGTGTGTGGCACATGGTTTCCATAAACTTAGCTACACATAGGTTCATTATATGGAATGTGAAATTACATATCATTATCTATGTTGTATACACTTGATATCATATTCTAGGCTATCACCAAATTAATGCCTTACTCTAGATTTATTAGTTGGCATTCTTGAGTGGCCTAGATCCACCTAATATACTTGAGTGGTCATGGAGTTGACATACATAGTTAAATTTACTTAGATAATATAATCACTTTATATAGTTTGGCTATAGATGAATATAATTCACATGGGTTGGAGATGATGGATTCATGTCCTAATTAATTTATTTATCCATCCACATGAGAGGGTTAGACACACTTATATTATTATTCAAGCTATTCACAGATCAAGATCCACTAAGGAGGGGTGGGCAATGATGGAGTCAAAACCAGATTGAGTTCTTGAGCCACCTACATGAGGATTAAGAAATACCTAAACTCAGTCTAGGATATTTAATAATATGATCACTAAATACACTCACGCACATAGGTTTTAACTAGGTTCATGCATTGGTTCGCATACCCAATGAGGTGTATTCATTCATTTCCTCTCTCTTTACTTAGCTTTAATCAGTTAGATTATTTCAACATAGTCTTTTGATTTTTATCATCTCTAATTTAAGGACTAATTTTTGCATGTTTCATTACATGACATTATTTTGGATCATGTTCCACTTATACAGACCCATATTAACATACTAAAACTTGGAAACGTAAGCTTCACTTCCAAGGTAAGTCTAGGTACACTTTTTCTTCCTTTATAATATTCATTTCACTTTGTTATATTACTATCATTAAGGGGGGGATGTAATCAACTAAAATTGGCAATTGGATTGTAAGAGTGTAAATTGAGTTATCATATTCCTAGATTATCCCTAGACCTATCCTAAATCCTTATACACACTTTTCTAGTTATTAAGCAGACCATAGTCACCCATAGTTAGCCAAAAACATAGTTCTAAAACTATCTTCTTAGATCCCAACTCAGCTTAATTAGTAGTCTACCAAAAATATAATACACCTCATAAAACTCATATTAAACCCCATATAGACCTATAAAGTCAATTTTTTACCTATAGGTAACCTAATTTGACATAAAAGTCAAACTTGGTCAACAAATGGGTGACTCATAGGGGTAGTATGCCTGCTATAATAACTAGACTAGTAGCCTTATCAGTCCATTGGGATTAGGATTCATATAAAGTCTAATGTAAACAAGGATACCTTTAACCATTGAATTTGATAAAGTAAAGACACTAATGACTACCTCAACCACACAAATCAAAGGACACACATAATAAAAAAAATCAAACACACACACACACACACATGTGCTCAAGGCACTTAGGAGAAGCAAAGAACAAACTATAATATAAAAATATAATGAACATACCTCCCCCTTGGATATAAGGGTATGTTTTAAGAATCACCTCCTTCATGAGATAGAACATGGTTTAAAGCATGTTTCTCCTTGGATTGGATGTTTTGTGGATTAGACCTTTTCCTTAGCACTTCAGTTACTGTGATCTCAAGTAAACCAACTTTAAATAGGTATGAAATGTAAAATTAATCCTCTTATATCCAAACATATTCAACCTTGTCATATGGATACTCAATCTCAACTTTCAAAGATGATTCAACAAGGCATACCTTCTTGTCTCCTATAGTGCTTTCAATAAGATTGGGCTTCCTTTTAACTGCAAATTCTTCTATCTCATTAAGTATATTTGAAAATTCAATCCAATCTTGATCATTATCCTCCATGAAACATTCTTTATTAGCATTATCATGCACATGATCCTCAACTTAGAAAAGTTCTTCAAAATCTTGAAAGATCTCCATTTATAGTAACAAATCATCCATTTATCGACATATTATACACTATCATCACCAAGTCACTTCATGATAGTAAATTCCTAACTAGAAGAAAGAGCTTCCTCTTTATGTTTGGTTGAACACTCAATATCATGTTTAGACCCATCAACAAGCTTATCATCAAGTGTGAAATCTTTTAGAGAAGGAGAAGATTTACATAACTCATCAAATTCTTTATAAATGGCATTGAAATTCTACCATAAATCTTCTTATTTATGGATGCCATCTTTAAGAAATATTTCATTTATCTTGGTCTCATGAGTCTCTCTTAGGACTGCCACTTCTTGAGGGATGACTTGAGTTTCATTCTTGATATTACATTACACTTCATGTTTGATATGATCATCTAAAACCTTTTGATAAACTTTAGATTCATCTTCAAGGTTTTTAAGATCTTCCATCTCATTCTCATTCATGGTAATGCCAAGACTAGGCATCTTGAAATCATGTGACCTAGCCCAATTAGGCTACCAAGGAGGTAGGTTTTATTCAAGCAAAATCTCTCTTTCTATATCAATATACTGATCCTCATTAGGTTCCCATACCATAATTACATCAAGGCAAAGAGTGATAGGGTGAGTATAAGATGAACTAGTTGGTGGAGGTGGAACATAAAACTCAAAGTCAGATTGAGGGTGAAGTGTAATGGGTTTTTCATGGACACACATCCCTTCAAAAATAGAGACATTAGTAAGTGGATTTTTATTTTTTTCACCAAGCGGAGTCTCTATGGTGATTTAATCGTCATAATCACTGATGATAACCTCTTCATCAACCATGAATTGAAATTGTTCTTCTTTACATGCTTTTCTCAATATAGGTTACTCTTTAAGAAAGAAAGGTTGATGGATAGGATCATGGATTTTAGGTGAAGGATCTGGAGTATGAGATGTATTTTAAGGTTAAGGAGTTGGAAATGGATTATGGGATGAAGGAAAATACTTATGAATGGGTTTGGAAAATAGGAAAGCACTAGTGAGCTCATATAGAAGCAAATTCTTAGGCTCATTACGAGGAGAGTCATCTACATGAGTAAGAGATACATCTTACCAATGGTAATTTTGTGTAAAATCCATGAAAACATTTGGTTTCATGTGATAAGAATCATACGAATTCTCTTGAAGCTAATAGACAGGTGTCTCTTGATAGGTTCCTTGGTAGATATTCTCATAGGGTTGTCCAAAAACATGGTGTCCATATGGAGAAGAAAATTAAAGGCTATATGACTACCATGGCTCATAAGATTATTGATGGATAAATTGTGGTTCATATCAAGGTTAATACTAGGATTGATAAACTTCATGACAAGGCTAATTATAGTCACACCAAGGTTTATTAATAACTTGTTCATATTGATGGGGAATAGTACTAGCTTGGAAGCTTTCATCAACTTGTAGAGAACAAAACTCAAAACCAAAGTTATCCATGAAACCTCATTGAAAGAAGGAACACAAATAAAATATGTTTCCATAAATATTTAAAGGATAACCTAGGCTACTTGATTAGTTGATACAACTTAAGAGTCACCATTGATGCTTTGATAGATGCCTTCAAAGGTTGCTTATTGAGAGACAACACCAAAAATATCTCAACTTATTAGACCAAAAGTCCCACTGAGCATGCCAATAACTATTGTCACTTATATTTTCACCATTTTATGAAATACATGGCATAATGGAATCACCTCTAGGCTTGTGGATAGCCTAAGAAATGAGGTAAATCTCTAGATAGGTCTAGCTCCCTTGATGTACCACTTTAGATTATAATTAATACTAAACTTAGGGGGTGAAAAGGGAGAAGGATAACTAAATTAAAACTAATATAAGGGAGGTGATACACCAAATAACATGATGACATACAACCATATGCATATTACACTTGAATCAAAGGACAAAATAAAAATACACTTCTTCAATCTTCATCTTCTCACATCAATGCTAAATTATGAGGTTATGGATGAATGTGAAAAGCTATGAGGACTAGAAAAGAGGCCTATGAGAGAAATAATGGATATAATAACTCACTTAAACCATGAACATCTCTTTTAATACTTCATGTTCCCTATAAGAAGAGGTTGTAAATAGGTGAAAGGATGGAACGACATGCTAAGGAATCCATAGTTTTCACTTATGAAAAATCAAACATTCTAAATGAACACAATAAAAATGGTCTTTTAATAGGTAATAGTTATTTATATTATTGATCAAAATGTATGAATTTTAGTAGGGCTTCACCATACTCAGGTGGAACATCCAAAACAATGCCAAAATGGCTAGTTATTTATAGAACTTGAGAGAGAGAGAGAGAGAGAGAGAGAGAGAGAGAGAGAGAGAGAGAGAGAGAGAGAGAGAGAGAGAGAGAGAGAGAGAGAGAGAGAGAGAGAGAGAGAGAGAGAGAGAAGAAGAAGAAGAAGAGATAAGTCCAAGGGTCATAAGTACATTTATAAATATGATATAAGGAGTTAATTTTGAATTTTGATAGGGTATGGGATGAACCAGTCAATGTATAGAGGTAGAAATGTTGATCCAAGTCATAGACCTCATAAAAAGTGGTAAGAAACTCCTCATTTTGGATTTAAAAAATTACCTGCATGATTACACATATTTTAATGAATTATAAATAATTAATATTATTAAAAATTATTTTAATTGATCTTAAGTACATAAAACATGCATTTCCATTAATTATTTTTGGGCTTAGTCATTTGGAATCACCTAAAAAGGAGCAATCATCATTTATTGTCCAAAAAACTGCTCTTCCATGCACAGTTGGCTTATAAAAAGAGATAAATTTCTCAATAAAATCCTAAAAATATATTTAATTAAATTTTTACATACCCTCCATTTCCTTATAATCATTAGTGACACCTTAAAAGGCCTTCTACTTGAAATATCCACACTTCTCTCTAGCTTGTCCATTATGCCAGTTTTGACTAGCTGAGTTGAATCACTTGGTTTTGTCACTTAGTATATGTTTAAATGCATGATATTTATATGGGTAGTTATATTAAGTTTTAAAATTTCCATCCATGTGATTTTAATCTCTTGAATCATCTTAAGACCTACAAAACACACAAAATAGTCAAGAAACACCTTTTTTTTGCCATGTATGTATAGGTTTTGTACATATAAAAATCATGTGTTTAATATTTGGGGAGTAATTCTAAATTTAAAATATTTTTAATGATCCAAATATTCCATTAAATCATCTTTCCAACTCCATTTTTAACAAACTAGTCACTAGGAAGGGTTTTCAAGGGTTTTAGGTAGTTTTTAGTCTTAAGGTTAATTCACAAAGATATAACATCAAAATTTCCAAAAAAAATAACAAATATGGTGCTAAAGACCCATAATAACCTCCCATAACTCATTTTTAACCCATGTAAATCCTCATGAAGGATGTTAGCATTTGAATGTGACCTATTTGAGCTTATTTCTTCCATTCTTCCATGTCTGAATTGGTTTTGGGCCAAACATGACCTTCCTAATGATTCCATTTCTTCCCAATGGATTAAAAACATCTTATTTGGTCCAAAAATATTTTTTACATTTTTTATAACCTATATATAATGATATGATTATGACTAACTCCTCATTTAGACACTAGGTCTTAATGTGCCTAGTATGCTTGTCTATATGTTTTGAGAACAAATGACCCTATTGATGTTTTTTCCAGCCTCAAAATTCTAAAAAAATTCCATAGTGACCTCATAAAAATTATCCAATAAGGTGTAAATTATTTCTCATTCTATAAAAGGAAGTGGTTCTCCTTTTGGCCTCTAGGCCTTATTCTTGCCTTTAGGCCTAACTGCAGCTCTGAGGGTTTATGCCATATTGTTTGGTTTCTTTTCATTCAAATATATAAAAAAAATATAATATGCCCATATTAGAATTCAAAAATTTATTATAACACTCTTCTCATTATATAAATGAAAAGGCCTATCCATTTGGCTTTAGGCCTAAATCCTAACAACATAAGACTACCTACAAGCTTGATGATTTAGACAATTTATTAAGATTACTTATTATTAGATGGGTTTATAATGATTTTTTTAGGTGTATTAAATTCTCATTAATCTCTTTATAAAGTTCAAATAAATTTTTACCCTCCCTTCTATCTCCTTTCATGAAGATTGCAGGGTTCGTACATGAGGGAAGTACCCTCAATCTGAGACAAAATAGAGGGCACTTACCCTATTTTATCATAAAAACCAAGTATTGGAGTGGATTATAAAATTTTCCATTATTACCTCCACAAAATTTTTAACTCTTTTTCTAATCATAGACTCTCCAAAGGCATTTAAAACCCAAGTAGTCTGTGAATAAAACAATGTGTGCAGACATTTCCTACTTTGACTGTATATGCATCATTTGAGACTATTTTTTGCCACAATATTCATTTTAAAATGCCTATGTATGTTTTAATTTTCATAATATAGTGTTTCCAATTAATAATTTAACACTTTGAGCCCTTCGTACACCTTTCTTACCCTTGAATTTACAATACTACCTATACTAATATCTAACTGTGTTTTACCTTGGTTCTCTAACAGTGGGTCTAGTAGAAGGTTATCTTGTTCCAAGACTTGAATATGATAAAAAAAAAACATTATTTTAAGTTTAAAAACTATTATAATACCTTAAATTACCTTCTACTCACCTTATATAATCCTTGGACTCAAAATTGAGCTTCATCTTGCTATGACTAAGAAAACATATTTACCCCTACTCTTAGGTACCTATTTTCAGAATTAGGCCTTGCAAAGGTGATTTAAAATATATATTTAACAATAAAACCTATCCCTTATGGTTTCAATTTTAAAAAATTCTCAAACCATGCTTTAGGTATCATGAAAGAAACATCCCTTTAAATTTTCATCTATGGCTAGCTGTAGGTACTTGCTTAGGATATGTATGAATTAAAGGGGTGCAAGGGGGTTCAAACATAGCCTATGCCTATTTATGATGATATATTATCCTATGGATGGTAATTCCACTAATTTAATCCTCTAACCATGGAATCCAAGTCTATTTTTTAACTTTTGAAGCTAAAATCCATTTTGAGCTCTTTCCTATAGTCCTCACTGTCTTAATTTAGTGCATAAGATGTGATTTTGGGTTCCTCAAAAACCTATCCTCCTCTAATCATATACATATTATACTTTGATAATTTATTTTATCTAATATATGATATGATATTAACATAATAGGATGCATAAAATCTCACTATAACCTTGATATAAAGTTTCCACAAAATTGTCAAGTTCTCTGTTTTGCTAACCTAGGGACAAAAAGGCCTAAAACACAATCATTGCACCTTTTACATAGTTCTCAAATTATTGAAAGACCTATCATTATTAAAAAAATTTAAATATTTTAATAACCTGATATAACATTAATAAGGCTCAAATTCTCACTCCAATATGTCAACATAGCCTTTTTACTTTCTGTCAAAAGCACCTGTAAGTGGTTATTGACTATATATATCGGCAGTGAGTATGAAATCAAGTAAAATATGGATGAAAGGTCATAAAAAAAATCAAACTCAAATTAAAACTTTCAAATACATAATTTACACAAATTAAAACTTTAAACAAGTTCCAATGCTTCTCTTTCAATGTGAAAATCACTTGAAACCAAGAATTACATGGCAAGTTATGATGTAATGATTGTTTGTGTGACATGTGAGCTTGCCAACCATGAGAATTGAATTTGAGACTAAATATGAAAGGTGAAGTGGAATTAATAACACCTTGAAAACATTTTAATGAACTTGACATAACTTTATGAAGCCATGTAGAAGCACAAAGTTCTCAAAAATGGTGAAAACTACCCATTGTACTCTAAAGAGATCTATCTACAAATTTTAGGTTATTGACTCATACAAACAAAAAAAAATGAAACAAATAATGGGTACCATTGGAGGAATAATTAAACATAATTTGGTAGAAAAATCATTAGTTACATTGTATGAAATCTACCAAACAAGAGCAAAACCTATAGGGTGCACAAAATAGCTAGCAGATTTGCACAATCAACGTCATGAGGATGGTTCATGAAGCACAAGACACCAATATTTTAAATTATTATATGGGAATTAAGGTATCTAAGTTTAATTTAACCTCCCCAAATAATTTTCCTTGAAACATCCTAATTTTTCCATACCAAGCAAAAAATTGAAAGTCACTTCTACTTTTTAAGAAGGGTGAAAACAAAGATGAATAGTTTTGAGCCAGAAATGACACATCAAAATAAAACCAAGTGTGTAATTGAGAATGGGTAAGCTGAAGAGGCACTATTTGACAACTTTCTATATGTCACACTTCCCAAGGAGGTATTACAAGTTCTAAACTCTTCTTTTCCTTCAAGAAAACTACCCTTTCTTCTACATAACCAATGACCTTTCAAAATTTTCAGTTATTTAAGACCTCTAAAGACACTTGGGGCATGATATCATCTTTTGTAACCTTCAGATTTCCCAAAAAAAAACCCATACAAAAAATTAAATACACCTTTTTAACCCCTAAAATTACTCAAAATGATAAATATACATATAAACTAATTTAAAAAATTAAATATAACATTAATTGACATAAATTGAACTATAATACACCCCATGACACTCATATTACACCACTTATAGACCTACAAAGTCAAGCTTTTACCTATAGGTTCTCTAATTTAACTTAGAAATCAAATTTGTTCAACATGGTACAAGTAGAGTTAACATGATGAAATATTCTATGAAAAACTGAATTAGAGCCATGACGACCTCTGTGAACTCTTGTCAATGTTAAACAAGCTTACCCTAGACCTTTTATAGCCTTATATGTACCTACAACTGAGTGTGCAGTCTTGAACATGAATTGAAGGTAAGGAGGTGAACTTGATTAGGAAGAGAGAGAGATAGAGGTTTTAATAAAAACTTTAAATTTTTCATGATTTATTTATAAATTTTTTTCATGAGCTCTATAACCCCCTTCAAGATGATCACCTACTCTTCCTACTGGCCAAAGGTAGCAGTCCATACAGATGAACTAGTAAACCTATGTTGCTTAATAGGTAAGGATGAAGAATAAATAAGAAGCATGTTTTTGGTTGAATTAAAATATTTTTATAATAAATTGGATTTGGTTAACATGTTTAATAAACCTAAACATATTGGAATTATCATTGAGAGGTCATTGTTAGGTGGAAGTGAAAAATACAAGAAAATAGTCTTTTTGGAGGCATTTTTTGGGAAAATTGAGTTGGTTAGGTTCATAAATGGATTAATATAGATTATAAATTTGGTAAAAAATTTTAATTATGACCTTATAAAAATCATGAAATATTAAATTTACCTTGTGGAAATGGGCTATACCTCATTGTTTTGTCTCAGAGGCCAGCTAGTCAATAAAATTATGGTTTTAGTAAAACAAGCAAAGGAAGCCAAGGAGGGTGAGAAAATTTATATAAATATTTGGGAACATAAAAAATATATTTTGGGTGTATTAAATGTAAATACTTTCTATGAAACACTAGTTCAAGCTTAGACCTATCAAAATGATCAAAATACCCTTGCACACAATCCAACTAAACAAGTTCCAATTAGGCCTAGTCGATGAATGAGAGGAAGAGATGAGGAGTGTTTGGAGGGTTTCAAGATGATTTTTTAAGATTAATTAAATCCAATAAAACATTATATATCTTATTAAAATGGATGAAACTAAGCAAAATAGTGAAAACTTACAAAGGTTACAATCAGGCATATTAGGCATGTTTAGCCCTAAAGACCAAATGTGAGACCAACATCACTTTTAGCTCTAGGAATGGACTTTAATGGAGTAAAAAAAATTATAAGGTCATATCAGAGATTTTAAAGCTATTTATTTTCATAAAAAGCACAATAAATTCATTTTTAGGCTTAATAACCATATTATGGCCTATGCAAATGTAGAAACAAGCTCAATAGGCTAGTTTTGAATGCTCACATCTTTCATGAGACTATGCATGGATGAAAAAGGAGTTTGGATATTTTATTAAAGGTAATTAACACCATTTTTTTGAATTTTTTAACAATTCCAATGTCAAGGATTTATGAAAAAATCTTAAGGATAAAAAATGCGTAAAACCCTAACAAAACCTCAGTCAAAACTTGATGAAGGAAATGAAGTTGGAAAGCTAATATAATGGCATAGTTTACCCACAATAATGAATTTATATTGTATAATAATGTCTCAATATACTCCCCAATATGATTATTTATATGTAACTATATGGATGGAATGTAAAATAAGGTATTTTTTATAGTTTTATGCATTATGCAAGTTTTAGATATTTCAAGGAATTAAATCATGTTTTAAAAGAATATTAGGACTTGTAATAACTCACTATGGTAATTTAATTCCTTGAAAAAACTCTTAAGTTTTCAAATAATAGCTCTCATCTCAGCCAGTCAAAATTGGCATAGTGAACATAATGGTGAGAAGTGTGAAAACTTCAAATGGATGTCCTTTTAAGCTATGCATTATGCCTCTAAGGAAATGGAGGGTCTTGAAAAGTTTTATCCATTCCATTTTAATAATTTTAATGGAAAACTGATGCTTTTTGAAATCCAAATTTGCAAGGTGTATGGAAAAGGAGTTTTTTTAGACTACAAATGGTGATGACTCATCTCCAAAAGTTTCTAGATGAATATGACTACAACCAATGTATGGAGAGGTATGTTTTAAATCCTTACCTATAATTATAATAATCATACATATCCATATTTATTTTTGGTACATTCAAACAAGTGTGGATGATGAAGGCTATTTTTTGAGCCAACACAAAGAGTTTCATGCCATTTTTCATGAATTTCATGACTTGTATGGACACTGTTATTTCCTAAAATTACATGGTTCATTTAAAACCACTTTATCATGAATATTTAACCTCTTTTCTGAGATTTAAAAGTGTTCAAATTACCTTTCGACTTCCCTTTTCTTGCCCCTCTCCTAAATGTTATAAGTAGTGAATATTTTTGCTCTTTTGGGTAGCTTCCATTCGCTAATGGTGAAATCTTATAAAATTTTGTATTTTAATGACTCTTTAATCAATTAAAAAAAAAATTGCTACTTACATGCTATACAATTGAGTTTTGTTACAATCTTTTTGTTCTTGTGTAATAAAAGATGATCTTTTCTAACATGTTATCCTTGATTGTTCACCAAGTGTACAAAAGAGTAATTGATATAGGTCTTTATTAGTGTCATTTTTTATTTTATAAGTGGTATATGATTTAATTATCCAAAGGGTCATTCAACATCCATCCTAAACATCAATATACGTCTTGAACCTAGAATATAAAACATTGATGTAACAATCTATCTTGAGTTATGAGTTTTGTGTGAAAGAAGATTTGATTTGATCTAAGTAGTATAATTTATTTAAATAAAAGGAAATTAAATATTTTTTAATCACCTTTTATCTTTCTAAGTTTGTATTCTTAACCTTTTTCATGCAAATTTGATAAGTGAAAGAGTGTTTCAAAGAAGGCATCGAGGGAACTAGCCCTTCTAGAGATTCATCTCACAAAATTGATTACCCACAACAAATGAGATGTTTCCATTGCTCCACTTGGATGAGGAGACATGAGACATATCCTCAAGGGGTGAAAATCCAAGTAACAATTAATACCTTGAACATGCACATGATTATAATTTTCTTTCAAGACATCTCCTAGGGTATACCTTGAAGGTCCTTGTAATACCCTCAATGTTGATTACAAAGGTTATTTAAATGGATTTGATATAATCATGGAATGTATGGGAAAATAATGTTATGGTTATATGAGTGAATATGCAAGGATATTCAGAAATAATAAACAAAACATATTCAATTAGTCATATTTAATAAAGGATATTCAGAGAGTACTTTAAAAAACCTAAATTAGTCATTTCAATCTCCTTCTTCATGGCTATTTTTAACTCTCCTATTGAATGATTTAAATTTTTGATGAATATTAAATCATCCACATATAATAATACAATCAAAATATAACCTTTGCTTTCTTTGGTGTAGAGTGGGATAAGTAGCACTTTTTGTAAAACCATTTTTCAACAAGTATGATTCTATATGGTTTTACCATCCTCTTAGGGCTTGTTTGAACCCATACAATGCCTTTTTAGCCTATATACCTTGTTCTCATGACCAATAATCTCATATTTGGGTGGTTTTCCCACATAAATTGAATGATTCAAAACATTTCTCCATTACACTAGCTCTTCAATCCAAAATGAATAATTCAAATTTTTTTAAATTCAAATACATCTACAATAAATTATTTTGGTGGATGAAACTACTGAGTTCATAGCTATGTAGGTTGATAAGAAGGTAAAATATAATATTTAAACACTCCCCATTATTCTTGACCTTCCTACCAAGATCTAAAGAACTTTACTCATCCTTAAGAACTTCTTTGTAGCTTTTATTCATCTACATAGATGCATCTACATCTCTTCTATTCATTTTTGGATCTTCTTTATTGAAGTTCATATCTAGACTATCAAAGTCCATATCTATATTGTCAAATTCCATAGTTTAATTGCTAAATTATGTATATGGATTGTTAAAGTTTGTAGATGTCTTATTAAGGTCTATAGCTTTGTTTTTGGAGTTTGTAGCTACCTTGTTAAAGTATATAGATTTGATGTTACAATATGTATCTTCCTTGTTAATGTTTGTATCTTTATTATTAGAGTCCATAGCTACCCTATTAAGGTTTTTAGGTAGATGGTTGAAGTCTTTATCTAGGTTGTAAGACTCTAGAGACAACATAAAACCTTGTAGGCCTAATTATATTTCATTAATGACCCCTAACCCTCCTCTTAAGTGCATAAAACTTTACTTTGGTAAAATCTTAGTACATATATCACCTAGCTATTTATCTAACTTGTATAAACTAAGCTCTATTACATGATTCTCAACTAACTCTCGAATGAAGTTATACCTGATTATAGTGTGCTTTCTCCTACCATAGAAGATAGAGTACTCTAACAATGCTATGGAGGAGATATTGTCATAAAAGACTGTAGAAGCTCCTTTCATATCCTCATGTAAACGTGAAAGTATCCATTTTAACCATATATATTTGCATGTTACTACATTGGATACTATATACTTTGATACAAATGTATAAAGTGAAATTTAGGTTATTTATTTTAATCCCAAGATATTTATCTTAACCCAAGATGAAATGCATACCTTAAAATGCTATTTTGGTCATCAAGACTACTAGCCCAATCACTATCCATGTAGCCCACTATCTAAAACTCATCTTCTACTACATGTAAAACTCCATAATCTCTTGTTCCATTTATGTACCTCAATATCCTTTTACCCACTTTCTAATGTGTCTCCTTTGGTGTTTCTATGAATCTAGATATGAGGCTGACTCCATAAATGATGTCTGATCTAGTTACAGTCAAACACATTAGGCTTCCCACTAAGCTCTTGTATCATGTGGGGTCTACATTTCTACTAAAATAATATTTATATAACTTCAAACTTGTCTTAGTTATTGTAGATACCATCTTGTTATCTAGCATCTTAAAACTCTCTAATATCTCCTTTATATGCTTGGATTGACATATAAAGATGCCATTATCCAATTACTTGACTTATATCCCAAGAAAGTACTTGAATACACCTAAATCAATCATTTAAAACTCCTTTTTCATGGCTATTTTGAACTTTTATATTGATTTATTTACAATTATAATGAATATTAAATCATCTACATATAAAAATATAATCAAAATATCACCTTTTCTTGTTTTGATGTAAATTATGGGCTCACTAGCACTTTTGATAAAGACATTTCTCAATAAGTATAAATTTATATGGATGTACCATGCTCTTGGGACTTGCTTGATCCCATAAAATGACTTTTTTAATTTATATACCTTTTTATCATGACTGATAATCTCATATCTAGGTGGCTATCCCACATAAACCTCTTCTTTTATCACTCCATTCAATAAGGCTAACTTGACATCTATTTGGTGCACCTTCCATTTATGTTGAGTAGAAATGGATATGATTATCCTCACTATTTATATCCTTGATATAGGTACAAATATTGAATTGTAATCACTTCTGGGCCTTTATATGTATCCCTTCACCACTAGTCTTGATTTATGCCTCTTTATCTTGCCTTCGAGATTGGTTTTTATCTTATACACCCACTTGACTCTTATGACCTATTTTCATTTTGGAAGATCAACTAAATCTCAAGTCTAATTTATCTCTATGGAAAAAAAAAAGAATTTTTAGGCCTAGGTGGGTATCAACCAACAATACCAAGTAAAATAAAATATAGAAACTATGGGGACAGTCTAGACTAAATAATAGTGTTAAAAATGCACTAAATAAACATGTAAAAAGAGATAAAATAGGGGAAGGCAGAGTTATAGTAATAAAAAATAGAATTTTCATATATTAAATTCACCTAGAATACTATTATAATTTGTTTATAATGCATAAACATGCATAGCTACAATTATTCAACAAAAAACATCAATCTGCATATTAATAGTCTAGGCAGATCATTCCGAGAAGAAAGAGAATTTAAACATAAATGGGTCCTTTTGAGGGTTATAAGTTTGTCCTTTTGGTTGTTTTGGTAAATTATCTATAATTTTTTAGATCTAAAACTATTAAATATATTAGTTACTAAGATTATTTGATTTCAATTATTAGAAAATGTTAGCTTTACCCTCAGATATGCCATTTGGGTCCTTATTAATTTTCCACACACAAGGAAATAATTAATAATCAATAGTAGTAGTTTCTAAACATTCCTAATATATTCCATTTCATAATAAAAATCTATGTAGACTATCTAAATCCCAGTGATTTCATAACATAATGTGGTAAATAATGAATAAGAGGGCCAAATCAAGATAAACAAATCACACATTTAAAATAGAAAAGATATATATATATATATATATATATATATATATATATAATATTAATATTAAATACTTTAAAATAAGGATTTGAAAAAATAACAGTAACAAATATGGTTAATTCTTTGAACACTCTACAACTTGCTCCATTCTGATTTATCAATGCTCTATAGTGTACATTAAAAAAAACTAGGAATATGTATCTAGTCAGACATGTTTGGCATTTTTTGTTCCTCTTAAAAATGTGTTGAAATTATATGGACCCCACTTTGAAAAGTAAATTTGGATTTAAAATTCATTGGGGGCTCCCACCTATTTTTGAACACAAATTCACCTCGAGAGTTGTCAAGTTGAATTGAAGACAAGTGATATATTTAATATATTAAAATGACATTTATATATATTATATAATGTAATATAATATTAAAATATTATATATTATGTAATATAAATTTAAATATATTATATTCAAATATATAATATATAATTATATTGTTTTATAAACTATATTAACATATTTATTATATAATATAATAATAATATAAAAATATATTATATAAAATATATAATTTATATATAATATTAATAAATTTAATATGTGTTTGTGTATTGACACACACACATAGATATATACACATTCACATACACACACATATACATACATACATATAATTATGGGCACAGATTGATCGGGATTTAAATCACCATGCAATGATTTATATTAACACACAAATAAATATATACACATACACATATATACATACATAAAATTATGGGCACAGATCGATAAGGATATAAATCACCATGCAATGCTTTAATCTATGATGGCCTGCATTCTTCATGTCAAAAGATAGCCTATTAACATGTAATATCTACATCAAAACTAAAACTCCCTTGGTTTTGATTAGGGGAGATCTATATTCATTGGATAAAGAGTTCAATTGTGACTAATCACATTTTTTATTGGTTACTATAATGGAAAAATTGCTTTTGTTACAATGGCACTAAAAAATTTAAAAGTGACCAAGAAGAATTTTGGGTTTAGAAATTAGATAAAAAAATTATGTGGACATATATGTTCCAAAGAAACCATATATTCCATGTATGCCTACTATGCCTAGTGATGATGCATTCTCAATTATACCACCACCACTTGTTTTTCCTAAAAATACTATTTTTTTTACATCTTTAAAAAATGTGATGAAAGAGCCTATTTCTAAATCACTATCATTGGTTCTAAAGTTATATGATGATTATTTTACTTCTATTTACATATTTGAAGTTATGTAATTTTTTTTATATGGTCTAGTAGTGGATTATTGAACATTTTATAATTATTATGATCCCCTAGATGTGATCCAAAATGCATGGTATGATACCCATCAATTTTAATTTTTTAGGACTTGTATAAGTCATGAAGCTTATATCTAAATGAAAATCATTTGTTAGAAGAATGCCTATGGCCCTAGTGGAAATCATAATATGCATTCTCATCATAGGTTCGTGTAAGAGGTCTACTCATATCAACATTTATAGGTGTAGGGAGAGATATGAGGTGACACTCATCCAGCTTCTTAATAATAAACACCAGAGGCTTTTTGAATCTAGTAGATTTTTTTGCATGGTGCATTCTAATACAACTCATTGTGGTTCTACAATGTTAATTTTTTTTATTGGTATCACATTTTGGTTCATTTTTATTAACTTTTTAAGATGTCTTGATCTTAATTTTTTTATTAGATGAGGCCAATATAGTGGCCCCATACTTTAGCTTGTTTAATGTAAGGATTTTCATTTCTCAATCATGGTCAGGGGCACCCTTCATGTTTCTCATAAGTATGAAATTTCAGTGTCATAAAGTGTGGCAAAAAGGGTTGAAATGATACCTCTAATGCAAGATTTTTATGTAAGACATATTGTGAATCAATAAAATTAGATGCCTTTTAGGTGTTCTTCATAATGAGATAAGTTTTTTCCTCCAATGCTTTAATCATTTATAATGAGGATTGTGAAAAATCACCACCTTGGTTCAAAGAGTTCATTGAAGTTGACATTGAGAGGGATGAATTTGTATTCCCACTCGATGTATGCTTAATGTTTGATGTGATTAATGGACTTGAAAGAGGGATTGTCCTCTGTATTGGTCTCTATCATATTTACTATCTGATCATGTCAAATGTCTATTATGTTATAAGTGTTTAAATTAAATGATAGAGTCATAAGCTTAAATTCAAGAAAGGTGAATCACTATCATAGGTATTTAAATTAGAAAATTTTATCTTAGAGGTATTCAAGGGTCTCTAAAAATTAAGGATTCAAATCCCTATTATATAGTTTAATTATGTAAATTAACAAATATAAATAAACTTATTTAATAGGAATAATTATAATAAATGATAAAAAATTGTAACTATTTTTATATTTAAAAATTATGTTTATTATTTATTTATATTTGTGTTTAAATATTTAAATATTTTTACTAAATAATTTATGTTTAAATGTTTTTCTAGAGTGATTAGTTTTTGCCTCATAAAATGAAACATTTTTGCATGGAATGTTATTTTACTAAATTCTTTATTCATATTTAAGTGGTGATAAATAGAAGTAAATCCATAGTGATAAAAATAGTTAAACACAATCATAATTCTATTGTAAATATTTTGACTATTTTATACAAGTCTAAATGTCTCTGAATCTAGATAAGGTTCTATCCTCCAACCATAGGAATAACAAGAATCTGTCTGACATTTACCAAAATGAACCATGCCAATTCTTATATATAATTCCACCTCTAAATCAATTTTAATGACTTGTCATGCATGTTTAGATTTATTTATATATTCCACTTGAACTACAATCAAATGTTCATAAACACATTTCATACATAATATAATTTTGACTACTTCATGTGCCCTTAATATTGAATTAAACAACCACAAACCATTGTGGTAGTTATCTAGACAATAAATATTATATATGAAACATTCTTCATATTTTTTCTCCCAATAAAAAGAGCCATAAATGAATGGGTCTCTATATATAAGGTTTGTCCAATTAGAACCATTTTTTATACAATGTAATAAATAGTGCGAATAAAATATTGTATTATTAGTTTTGTCAAATAATGTCAAATAAACTTATAATAATATTGTTTTCATTTATTAATCCTTAAATTATATATTAAAAAAATAGTATGCTAAGTGAACACACTCTGGAGACATAAATTAAAGTATAAATCCAGAATAGTCATGACTATCTAGAGCCAAAATGATTCCAATGAAAGTGTAAATTATTAATATGTCATTGACATTTTCAATGGAAAAATTACACATCTTATTTTTAGTATGTTAATAATTAGATTTTATGTTAATAAAAATGGTATTCTAATTAAATATAATATGGAATTAAAATTTTGAAATTATAGAAGGAAATCAATTATGGGAAAACCTTAAATTTTAAATTATTGAGAAAAAACACTGAATCAGGGCCAAATTCTCCTTACTATCTCAAAATTTTAATAGGAATTCAGCATTTATTAAAATTAAAACCTAAATTTAGAAATAAAATAATTCATAAATTCATATTAATAATGTGTGTGTGTGTGTGTGTGTATTGAAATAACATGGACAAAGTCTATTATGCATCTTCCACTACAAATCACCAAAAAATTGCCAACAAGGCTATATTGTACAGTCAAATAAGAACCAATATTAGAAAATTATTACAATATAAAATGTCCATTATTGTCCAAAAAAACTAATGAACCATTCTCTAGGTAACTTTGTGGCACCTTCATTTGAAAAAATATCTGCCAAGAAACACATCTCATAATGACTTCAAAATTGAATTTAGTAAGCAATCTGGTCTCAAAATGGAAAACTTCAAAATTTTACATTTCCAAATGAACCAAAGGATTTCAGTGGAGAAATAAAATCACTGTTAATAATGTATAATAGAGATTCAATAGTGCCAAAATAATTTTACCTTAATTTTAATTAGTTGAATATAAAATACACAAGAGTAGTTCAAATTGTAGATCCAAATACATCATAGTTAACTAAAATTTGATTGTCATTTTGTTGTTGTATAATTTGATTAGAAAAATTATTTTGAAAAACCTTTACTCAGTATGTAAACAATTTATAGAATATTTACAATATGTATAAAAATATGTAAATATACTCTCACTCATCATCATCACATGTCTAGTCATGATCCCTTTTATTAAATACCAAATTAGACCAAATATTTTTTGACACAAACATTTTATAGCATGTCAAAATTAATAACCTGAATATCATAAAATTAATCACTTGTATTACTTTAATAACATCAAAATAAATCAAATTAATAATGAAAACCAAGTTTATATCTATATAATAACTAATATTGTGTGTGTGTGTGTGTGTGTGTGTGTGTGTGTGTGTGTATTGGTAAGAGGGATTAGGTGAAGCAAAAAAGTGTAAATCAACACTTAAATTTACTATTTACTCCAAAACTATGATGATGTCAAAATAAGTCATCTAAATTAATTTTGGGTGTAAACCTATCAGTATCTTAATCACCATGCAGTTATTTTGTCTATGATGTATTGCATTCTTCATATTAATTGATATCCTCTTAGCATAATATCTATGCCAAAATTTCAACCCCCTTGGTTTCAGTCAGGGGCCATTTGTATTCATTAGATAAGGATATTAGATATGGATGATTAGGTTTTGTCTTGGTGATTGAAATGGATAAATTGATTTCATTATAATGGTGCTAAAAAAATAGAATCAACCAAAATAAATTTTGGGTTTAGAAATATGATAAAAAAATTGAAGTAGATATATATGTTTTAAAGACACCATATATTCCTTGTATGCATACTATTATACTACCACCACTTATTTATCTTAAAGATACTATTAATGCTATATCTTCAAAAAATGTGGATGAAACTCTACTTATTATGTAAGAGCCTATTATTTATAAATCATTACCATCAGTTCTAAAGTTCCATGATGATAATTTTACTTCTATTTCCATATTTGAGATTTTATAATTTTCATTGTATCTACTTGTAATGGATTATTTAACATTTTATAATTTTGATGATACCATGGATGTGATCCAAAACACATGGTAGGATACCCATAAAGTGTAATTTTTTGGGACTCATATCAGTCTTAAATCTCATATCTAAAAATAATAATCTACTAGTATAATGCCTATGGCCTTGATGGAAATCACAATATGCATTCTCAACATATCCCTATGGAATAGGTTTAATCACATCAACCTCTACAAATTTAGGAAGAGATATTAATTGAAAATTACCCAACTCTTAATAAGAAGCACTAGAGGCTTTGTGAATCTAATAATTTTTATGCATGGTATATTCTATAATATATCTCGTTGTGGCACCACCATATTCATTATTTGATTGGTATCACATTTTGGTTTATGTAGATTAACTTTGTAAGATGTCTTGATATTAAATTTTGTATTAGATGAATAAAATTTATTGGCCCCAAACTTTATCTTGATTAATGCAAGGAGTTTCATTTATCAGTCATGATCAGGGTCACCCTTATTTCTCATAAGTAGGAAATTTTAATGCCACAAAGTGTGGTGGAAAGGGATGAAATGATACCTCTAATTAAAGAGGGTTATGCAAGACATATTGTGAATTAAGAACATAATTTGTATGCCTCTTAGGTGTTATTCTCAATGAGATAATTTTTTCCTCCAATACTTTAACCATTTATAATGAGGATTGTGAAAAATCCCCACCTTGGTTCCTTTACTTTTATTTACAAGATTTTGTCTAAAATATGAATCTATATCTAAAGACATATAAATTGAAAGTCTACATATATATGGAAATCTATGTATAGACATACTATAAATAGGAAGTGTTCTTGTGATATCTAAAAATGATCTTCATCATAGTATAATGGACCAATCAGTCACTAGAATGCCTTAGAAATGCTTTCCAAATGAGTATGCAACTGAAAATGGAATTGATCATCTTAGGGTGTACTAGTTAGTCATAAAAATGCCCTTGAAAATCTTCCTAAATGAGTCTGTTGATATTTTATTAGAATGAAATTACCCAAATTATACAAATCTACCTTTGGATACAATATATAAATGAAAATTCTATATATATAAATACTATATATAGCAGTTAATTTGAGGTAGCTAAAAATGGTGTTGATCATATTAGGATGTACTAGTTATTTATCAAAATGCCTTTAAAATGCTTCCTAGGAAATATAATTAAATCTTGTGTTTCATCTATAATTTTTATAATCTTGATAAATGAATTTTTTATGATTTTTATATTGAAACATTTTTTTCAAGAGTAAAGTTTCTTAGTTTACTTTCCTATTTAAATTTAATTGATTTTACATGGATGTGATTTGGCCACATATATTTGACTCCATTATTAGGATTTGAAGTGGAAGTACTTATTTGTCAGTCAAAATGTTTAATAGTGACTCTACATTGAGATATCACACCTTGTTGTCATGAAAGAACATTCATTGTTTATAGATCGGTATGCTGTATAATTCTTATGTCCTCACATAACCATAATTTAGATAATAAAAAAAATCCCTTCCCAAGAGGTCTTTGAGTTACTAAGTACAATTTTGTGTCACTTATTTTAATTACCATTTTGGGGTCAAATTCACCTCCAAATATTAGTTTGTAAATTCAATAAAAGTGACTAATTCTCATAGGTATTTGAATTGGTGAATTAAATTATCTCAAAGGTATTCTATGGGGGCTAAAAATTAAGAAGTCAAATCCCTATTAGAAAATTTAATCATGTAAATCAATAAATATAAATAAACTTTTTTAATAACTATAATAAATGATAAAAATTTGTAAATATTTATATATTTAAAAATTGTGTTTACTATTTATTTTTATTTATGTTTAATCTTTTAAAAAAATTTATTAAATAATATATGTTTAAATATATAAACAATTTTATATGTAGCTTTTTATATAAACTTTTAAATTATTATATAATTAAAATTATTTCATGTGCTTCGAAATAAGGGTTAAATTAATTTTTTTGCTCTTTCCATTATTTTATCTTTCAGTTTTTCCTCTCCCTTCAGAATGTCAAAAAAAAAAAATGTGCACTATTATATTTAATGTGGCATTAGTTGTGGAAGCATTGACCCCAATTTTTTTCTACATGTCCTTCTTGTTAGGTATTTAATCTATTTAATTTATTGTTTTACTATATCTAAAATGTGTGATTTATTTGTCTTGACATGGCCCTTTTATTCATTATTTACTAATTTAAGTTATGAAATGATTGAGATTTGGATAGACCTAGATTTTTGTTATGAAACGGTTGAGATTAGGATTATTTAGCACTAGTATTCAATAGGGACCCAAATGGTGAATGTGAGGGGAAAGAAGACATTTTTTATTAAATATAAGAAAATAATCATAGTAAACAAGTGTCATGATGTGAGAGGGTTTCAATGGTTCCACACTATCATTACATCATTTGTCTATTTGCTCTATTTGGGATATTGCAAATTTTTTCCATTTTAGACTGAGTTGAAAAGTAATTTTTTGGCTTGTTTCAGGTTATTATTATTTAGGGTGGTAAACTTTTCCCTCATGTTGCTTCATAAACTTTAATTAATGAATGATTGAATAACATCTATCATTAGGAGTAGTCCCTCATGGAATGGATTTTAAACATTTTAAATTAATCATATCACAAGTTTGGGATGGGTTTTTGATTTTTTATAATAAGAGTGACCCCTTATAGGAGATCTACATCACTCATATATTTTTTTTATTAAAATCACCCCCAACTCCTATGTTCACCATTTGATCTAACCCTTTATTTATTTCCCTATACACATGGGAAATAGTGAATCCTATGAATGTGAGGATGAGAGTTTAAAATTAGTGAATCCTTAAATAACACCTAACATCAAGATTTGTCCCTCATGGAATGGATTTTAAGAATTATAAATTAGTAATATAATATGTTTGAGAGGTTTTTCTGATTTTGTATAATAAGTGTGACCCTTTCAAGAGATAAACATCACTCATCCAATGTTCATGTGAATCACCCCTAACCCCTCTATTCACCATATGATTAGTTATTTTATTTCCTTCCCTATACACATGAGAGATAGTGAATCCTTTGAATAGGAGGAGGACATAGTGAATCCTTTGAAAGTGAGGAGGATTTTCCCTCATGGCATAGATTTTGAGAATTTTAGATTAGACATATCACACTGTTCATCTCTCCCTTAAGAAAAACTTCAAACTTATGTAATTCTATTGTAAAATGTGTAAAATTGGAAATTTAGCTATGGGGGAGAAGAAGAAGTCAGATCTAGAGTCTGTGGATGAACTCATGAGAGATGACATAGCTCTAGATATGTTTGAATCTATTAGATGGTTGGAATTATTTAATAAGTTTTAAGGGTTTGATGAAACCCTTGTTAAGGCTTTTCCCCTCCATTTGAAAGATAATTCCACCATTATGAAGGGTATTCAAATTGTAGTCAATAGTCAATTGATTAGTGAAATATCAGTCATTCCAAATGAAGGAGATATGATAGATGGAAGGTCTTACTTCAATGATATCATCTGTATTTATAGTGAAGAAGCAAATCCTCTAGTAGAGTGTGTTTAGGATCACACTAGGAAGGCCAAGGGCATAAATAAATAAACCCTATTGGAGCCACAAAAACATACAACCTACTAGATAATTAAGTGTTTGACCTATAATGGGAAATGTATTATGTTGGGATATGCTACCATGAAAAAAATAATTCATTTTAGGCATGATATGCACAAACCCCAACATAAACTTAATTTACCATCATATTTGGTAGTATTTATTAATATTATGGCTATGAAATATGTCAATAGTTCAACCTCCATCTACCACCATGGTCTGATAAACTTAATTATTCAAAACCATTTCATCAATAAGGAGAATGGAGAAGTGGCATGGACTAATTTTTTACAAACCATAGAGAAAAATTAGTTGCACACTATCAAAGGATCACTTCAAAAAGCCTCCACTTATAACCCTAGGGATCAAAGAAAAGCTTATCCTTATAATATAGTCACTATAGAATCAACAAGGAGAAAACTATAAAATTTAATTTTTGTTACACATAGAACTAAAGTTCATCTTATTATGATTGATCAACCACAACCTAAAGGAAGACTAAATCCTAGAGCTTCTCACATCAGCTCTGAAATTTTTCTAGAGCTTGTAGGGTGTTAAGAACCCATAACTATCATAGATGAAGATCATGGCATCAAAATAGGTCCAAATAAAATCTTTAAAGAATTACCACATGAGTAAGAGAGGAACCTCACAAAAATAATTCACTCCTCCACTTCAATGTAATAGGAAAATATGCAAGATGATTCTTGTAGTTGTTGATGATCAAAGGGATGTTACAGAAGTGCTTGACATTCTATGTCAAGAGCCTCCTTCAGTCTTAAACTTGATAGAGAAGAGGAAGAAACTCCTCTCCATCAAGATGTCTTTCATAAATTTGTTCCATCATTCACTTCAACCCACCCACATTATCCATCATAGCCACACATTGACAAAGGTAAATCTCCTATAATCAATGATAAAACACAACCATCTAGTTTACCTGAGAATGAAATATTGTATCATGATGTCACCTTATCCAAATTAGAAGCTACAATCAAGGAAAAAGCAAAAACCATTACTTTTTTGGTATCTTCATTACAAAGTAAGGATACTACAAACTTATTCTTACTATAAAGTATATAATTTTTTAAGCACTCCTTGGCAAAGAATGATTTAAATAACATTACTTAATAGGATATTAAATGAATATGAGGATGATATTGTAATTCTATTGAGTTATATGAAAGAGATATAAGAATAAAAAATGTCACTTTGGAGACATCTCATTAGGTTTAATAACAATAAATATCCTTAGTGAGAGCAATAATTGTAGTGTCTCAAATAATCCTTATTATATCCATAATAGGCCAAGCCTATCAAACCCTTATCTCTTATTCTTATGTCAAGAGTCATTGAGATCAAACATATTTAAAATTTATGTAATTGAAATAAAAAAACATAATGCTTAAAAAAGAGAATAATTTTTTATAAATAAATATCACACATGCCAAATAGCAAAATGAGAAAGTTAAACAAACCCTCATATTCACCTATCACTTGGGAGAGAAACTTTTAGCCTGTAGAATCCCTTCTCCTTCTTAGATTTTATTTTTGAATTATAAATTTTTTAAATGGAAAATTCTTTGGATATTTTATGGATTTCCTCATGAAATTAATACTCTTGAATAGTTTTTTGAAGTACACAATAGTAGTACCCTAGACAATCAAGATTTGTTGTGTGAGTTATATCTTTGTGGTATTATCATGGAGAATACCAATATATTTTTATTAAATATTTTTGTTGGAGAAATTTAGTTGAGATCCTTCCTTTTCACTTACAGACATCAAATTACATGGGATGAGAGAACTAAAGATCATTTGAATACAAAAAAAGAAGTAGGCCTATGCATCAGGCCTCAATTCCATAGTTCCAAAGAGATTCTTAACTAGTTTAAGATTTATTCCTTTCAAAGTATAGAGGTTCATAATTATTACCTACATGTCATTCATGATAATATCATGACTTTGACCTTGGTCACTCACAATCACTTTGAAGATGTAGTTGTAATAAGTAGTCATAGATGTAGTCTATTGTATGTTTCATTCAATAGAAGGGAGGTCATCTCCCCTATAAACATTAGATGGAATCTCTAAAGGGTTGAGGATATCATTATGATTATCAATAATGTACTCAATATAGGAAGATATAATTTTTTGGTTGGAATGAGATTTTGTCTACCTCTCTTACTTACTACTATGTCTCTTTGGAATAATACAACACCACAGAGCCTTAAACCATATGAATAGTGGATCTACTTTACCAAGACATATATGGGTTTTAGAAACCCATTTTAAGTGGTTCTATAAGGATTGCATTACAGCTATGATCTTAGTCTATTGGTGGATTAGAGTATCTATAATAATGAACAGAGAAGAAGATAGTTTGCAATTGGACTTATAAAATGTAATTTGTGGGGAAATGATGAGTCCAAAATATGACTCATTATAGCCACATATTATCTACTTACTATTGGGTAATCTACCATTTGGATTTAGCATTACATGCATCTTTAGGACTTATAACTAGTTTGAGGTAGAAGATATGTACTTTTATGTTGCTTAGTTTATGTGAGGCTCCGTCACTATTCTTGACAATCTATTTTAACCATTTTCATGTTTTAGTCCTCTCTTTTTGTATATACAGGTATATAATATGATGCAATAGTTATAGTAGAGGTTTTTTTCAAGATTCCATGGATTTAATATAATAATCTAGTTGAAAATATAACATTTTGGCTGAGCTAAATACTTCCACAGGTGGGTTATAGATTTCATTAGGTGAGCTATAGACTTCATCATGTGAGCTACACACTTCATCAAGTGAGCTACAAACTTTGATAGGTTTGTTATGTAATTTGATAGTATTGTTACATAGATCATGCCTGGAGTGAATTTTATTGCATGAATATCCCTTACTCATAGATGCTTAGTTGAGGGAGCTCACTGATTTAGATATATGCTTACTCATCATTGTAATTCATTATATGTTTATTTCTATAATATGTGTTGAGATGCTAACATTGTATGTAATTTAGTGATTGCATGTGAATTCTACCTATTATGGAAAGCATAAAAAACAAGAACCTCATTCCCTATAAAATGATGTAATGAAGGATCTACCTTATTCATCTCTCTCTTGATGATATTATGTGGTATATACTATTGATGGGTTTCATATTGAATATTATAATTAATAAACCTTAACACCTCAATAATATCTACATGAGACCTTATACAAAATAATCAATGTATTGATAACTACCTTATTTTATTGAAACACCTATTTACTCATTGAATCCATTATACACCTTAATAAGGTTGGGCAAGCTCAACCTTGAGGTATCTACTAGAATATTCCTTCAAGGACCTTGTAATACCTTCATGGATAACTTAAAGGTATCTCTTAAGAGATACCTTGAAGGTTAAATCAACTCTTGTGCATGTTTTAAAAGTATCTCCTAGGAGATACCTTGAAGAAATTACAAAGGTTTTTGAAATATCACCTAGTAGTAATTTCATAGTAAACGAAAATTCCACTCATGCATGTTGAAGGTATCTCTTATTAGATACCTTAAATTCCCCCTTGAATGTATGACAATGCCCTTCAAGATATCTACTAGTGGATTCCTTCAAGGGCCTTGTAATTTATTAAAGGTCCTTATAATTCCTTCAAGTTACCCATGAAGGTATTATAAATCCCTTGAAGGAATATCTTAGTAGATACCTTGAAGGGAGTTATCATAAATTCAAGGGGACATTGGAGGTATCTCCTAGGAGACATTATACACAATAGTCAATGTATTAATTTTTGGAAACATAATGAATAAGAGGGTGGTGAATCAGTCTTTAAAACCATTCAATAAAATTCCCTTAAGCAATAATGACCCATTAAAGTAAACATATAAATTTAGAAAGCATATACACTTATCCACATAAGCTTTAAACATAGAAACATGTCATAAATGTGGGAAAACTCAAGGGGAATAAAACCCATTGATATCTAAAAATTTAATATAGTCTTATAAGATAAAAACAAAATCTATTGAATCACGAACTCCACATGGAGTACCAACGCTAACTTGTCAAGCACCAACTCAAGTAGGCTTTATCAATAAAAAACTTGCAAGGAGGCACCAACCCCCTTGATGAATCAGCATAAAATCATTCACATGGAAAATTTTATCACATTCATAAATCCTTATTTTTCACACAATATATGATGATCATCTTTTATATCTCTTCTCACTCTTCTATCTCTCTCAAACTTCCTTCCTGGCTTCTTCATTTAACTAGGTCTATTCAAGACTAATTAGGTCATATGACCTTGATATTTATATGTAGACACATTTTAAAATATTAAATATAGATTCTATACACTAATTTGATGGTCTACAAGACCTCTTTATTTTCAATAATGTGTTATTTCATTCGCTTACTCTATGCTCACATCAATAGGCCTTAAACTACCTTGTATTATACCATTCCTTCTTCATATTCCCCTTAGTTGGATACTCACACTTAACATGTTAGGTCATAAATGGAACATGTCTTATTACATCTCATAAATATTATTCAAACTAATATTGAGATTAGTTTGGTCTATCATAACTTTATTAGACCTCATTTCACTTTTAGGTCTCATGGAGACCTAATTCTATTAGGTCTACTTTAGGAAACATTAAACTTTACCTTAATTGGAAAACTTTTAAACTCAAAAAATATATGAAAATATCATATAATAAACAAATATACCCCCACTAATGTCTTTTGGTCTCAAAAATATATTTTACAACAAATCACTACTTGAAATCCCTCATTATTACTTAGTCTTATTAGGCCTATGTACACCAACTTAATTCACTCAAACATGATCAAGAAAGTGAATATATATAGTAAATATGACCTCAAGGTCATAAAAATATTATTTAAACACTTCAAATCAAGTCAAAAATGTTTAAATTCATCTCTTTAGTATCCTCACTTAGAACTATGAAGACTGTCAAAAGCCAGTCATGAAACTACTTAACATCCAACACCTAAAAGGACACTTTAAATGATTATAAATACATTAAAAATATTATATAACATATTTATGAAAACCTAAATCTGAAAAAAGACAAATATATAATATAAAACATTGGTATTACAGACTAGTCTTCTAGCCTTATTTCACATAGTCTTGTATGAACCACACAATCCACTTTGAATTTAACTTTTCAACCTCTTATAATAACTTCCAAGATTTAAAAAAGCATTAAAAATACTTTAAATTCACCAAAAAAAACACAATATTCATTATATACATCAACTCAATTCATAGAGACTTAAAAACACCTCTATAACTAACTCACTTAGAACTGCCAATCTTCTTTAAAGACCAATCACGGTGACTCAGACCTCCAACACCTGTATAAACATCTTCAATGATTTTTTATGCATGTATATGATCTTATGAGATCAATATACCATTATAATATATAAATATAATATTTTAAAATGTTAAATATTTGTCGTACAAACCAATCTCATGACCTTATATCTCATTGTCTTATCTGAACTATACTAGTTAACTTGTGAGCAAATTTTTCACTATATTAATTAACCTCTAAAAATTAGTAAAAAAAATAATGTCTTAAAATTCCTAAAAAACATCTCTATGTAATTTTTTTCAACATATTATCATTAAAAATAATTCCTAATCATCTTCTCATTGATGCCTGTGTTATTCATTATTTACACCATTAGGTTAATTAGCAACTAGCTAACTTAGATGGCTAATTTAGCACACTTCAGGACTAGAAACTATATAAAAACCTTCATGTACCTAAAAAAATTTGTATTTAACTTATTCCTCCATCCATTTTCTTACTTTGACTTTGTTAACTTTAATGCTACAATAAATTCTTCATAAACAAGCCTATAACTCAACATTTTCTCTCTTCTCTCTAACCAATACCATCTAGAAGTAGCTAGGAGAGTAAAGTACAAGATCCAATATCTTACCTGAGCATATTAATCCATTTTTGTCATTTTTTATCAACATATTCAACATTAGGTCATTATTAGGGTTTTAAGAGGGTTTAAACTTGTTTCCATCCTTAACGATTATTCATAAAGCATATCCCCTCAATCCAAAAACTAATGCCTAGAATTTTGAGCTAGGTCCCTTACCCATCTACCATTAATATATTAAGTTCATAATAAAAGGTTTTATGATCTAATTATCATAATAATATCCTTCTCGAGTTGAGAATGCTTCATTATAAGCATTCAAGAGACCTCAAAATAACTATTCATGCCTTGTCATTGAAAATATGATGTCAAACTACGTGAAAAAACTTGAAAAAACATACCTCACCTTTGAAAATGATTAAAATATCTCAAACACCTTAAAATATGATCATGACCCTTCATTAGGCTACACTCTTTATCTTTTCTTGCTCAGACCTTCACCTAAAAACCACATTAGGCCTTAAAACTAACTTTCATACATCTTTACATGTACTCTAAGCCATTATAACAACCTCATAAAACCTCTCATGCCTTTTTGCATCATATTACGGAGTCAAAATACTCATACCTTCTCACAAGGACATTATATGCCATGACTAGTGACATGACTAGTCTCTTTAAGCACTTGAAAATTGACAATTAGCCTTTAAACACTTATAAAAGTATCTCTACTTTAAATACATGATAACACAATTCCAAACAAACTATCACAAACTTTTTCTTACCTACTTCATGAAAATTCACTATGCACACCTTCTCATAGGGTCTAGGCTAGGATTTACAAGACACCTTATACTCAAGAACTAGTACTCAAACATGCTTACCTCAATGATATCAAACAAGAAAACTCTTCAGAGAGCACTCTCAAACCATTACAACAATATCTTTCTAATCAAATTTATCTCATTAACCCATGTAGACCTAGAGCCTTATAACCATGTTTTATTGCTCATTGACCATCATACATCTTGGTGACAACTCTAACAACTTCAAGTTGACTTGAACATTTACCTCAACCTTGACAATAACCAAAAAAAGAGACATTAGTTTCTTTCAAATTCTCTTTTTCCTTTATATTATCTCTTGCCTTTAAATGTATCTTCTCACATGGATTCCTTGTCACATCAAGAACACAAGCTCATACCTCAATGACCACTTACCATGCATCTTCACCAAATTCACCTTGACATCAATGACATCAATGATAATACTTCTCAACAAAATCCACTTTTGTCATTGATGGTAAAAAATTATTTAATACGATCATTCTCATCTCCCCTAATTTGGTTAATCTCTCTTATTTAACTTTATCCCCCTTTGGCATTAATGAAAAAGGGTCATACACACATCAACTTCTAGAACCACTCATTCTCCCTCTTTGTCAACTATTCTTAAAAACCAAAAAAGAACTAAGAGATACCAAGATCCCCCTTAGACCAAGTATCCACCATGCTTCTAAAAATTTAAGAGTGTCCTCATGAAGCCTAATTAAGTCACCCCTTTCCATAGAGCACTAAAAAATGCAAACTCATGATATTCATAGATCTCCATGCTCTCACAAGGCTAAATATCCTTTAGGATCCTTTTAGGATTGATTGACACCTTAGGCTTAACCTATTCAAACTATTTCATCAATAATATGAGATGATAACATACATTCTTGACTTTATTTCAAATTTGAAGTATGTTCTACCATAACAAACAATCCACTTGGGATTATAGACTGATCATGACTCACCTTTATTTTCTTTGGTTTCCACACATTCATTTGCATTCTCTTACACTCTAGGGGCTTAAAAACTCTTATTTTGACCTGATGGCCTGCTATATTTATTAGGATATAATCTTACAATGTGTCCCACTTTATTAAAAAAATAGAAAATAACCTCATTCATACCTCTTGACTAATGATTCCTTTCATAATCCCATGCATATTCATTTTTAGAGGGTATTCTACACTCTGTTGCTCTATGACCAAAATGATTGCATGAAAAATAATAAATATTTAATGAGTTAACATACCTCATTACATTATGCTATCTTATTGTTTGCTTCATGTTGACCTTCTTTTCTTCATTAGCCTTCTTTATTTGAGCCACCTCCTTTTTGTCTTCTTTGAAACCAAGACCTATCTTATTAGTTATAGACTTGTGACTATTCAAGATGTTATCTAGAGAATCAATAATATTTTAAAACTTCATAAAGGTATTCAAATTACTATATGATTTATCCAATTTTGACTTTAAGGACTCTATTTATGATTCATACTTGGTGCATTCTTCTTCTCTAGCCTTTAGACTAGCAGTGAATATCTCCATATGAGTTTCAACCTAATTGATTATCTCATCATTCTCCTTAGATGTGTTAATATATATTCAAAAAAACTAATTTACTCCTAATATTCCTAAACTAATGATCTTAGTTTGTGATTCCTCCTTCTTTAGAACTTCAACTCCTATAGATCACTCACCAATACTACCTTAAGGTTCACTTCAACCTCTTCTTCATTTGATTCTTCATCATCTATAAGGCCTTTCCATTTTGATCAACCCTCATTTTCTATTTATATATACATGAATAATGTCTCATTATTTTCATGTTCATGTTCATTACTATCATCATCACTATCATATGTATTTGTGAAACTTACATTATATGAGTTATTATCTTCTTTGGTATAGAAACATCTCTTGTTCTTGAATGACCCTTTCCTGACTTCATACTTACTAAAATATTTATTGATTTTGTTACGATTATATACCTTATTATCATCACCATGATATTCATCATGTTCTTCATCATGATCAATCGTATCTTGTGGGGACACTTAGATGTAAAGTGACCAATCTTACTATAGTTGAAATATTTGAAAGGCAACTTACCCTTGTACATACCAGATCCAAACCTCAATTTCGTAGAAAACATTGGTATAAGTTCATCATCATCAATATATGAACATAACTCATCCTTTAACTTCTTGGATTTTGACTTAATTTTGGATTTTAATGATGTTTATTTTTTGTGAGGTCTTCCTTCATTGGTTCTCATGTCATAGACAGTCAATATGCCATAAAGCCCATCCATCTCTATATTGTCAAAATCTTGTATCTATTATACTATAAACACCTTATAATCAAACTTAGGAGTTATTTATATCAATACCTTTTGAATAACTATCAACTCTTTCACTTCTTCTCTTAATATTATAATGACATTTTCCACTTCATCAACCCTTAACATTTAGGATGCAATGCTCTCATCTTCCTTCATACTCATAATTTTAGACTACCTTATTTGAGCCTATAATTTATCCATATTCACTTTGGTGTATCCTTCATATATAGTCTTCAACTTATACCATAACACCTTGGTTGACTTATAGTGCACAACCTTCATAAACACTAGCTCTAATAGGCCACACAGAATGGAATTCATTGCCTTGGAGTTGTTCTCACTTTTCTTCTTACCTACTGCATTAGTTGGTGGTGAAGGAGTTAGAGTCTATCCATCCATAACTATTTGTCATATATCATAGTCCATAAACATTATATATGTACTCATTATGATGCTTATAAATAAATAATTAGTATTAATGGATAATGAAGCGTTACTGGTAAAGAAACCTCCTTGAACTTGACTACTAGCCATCTTTGCTTCTAGAATCTCCTTTACATTGTTAGGATTGCTACAGAGGACATGATATGATACCAATTATTGGAAAAACAATTATTGATAAGAGGGTGTTAAACAATATTCAAATCCTTTCTTTCAAGTTACCTTAATCAATCATGAACCATTCAATCAAACATATAAATATTGCATGCATATACACTTATCCACACAAACATGAAACACAAGAATATATCATATATATGGGAAAACCTAAAGGGTAAGAAAATAATTTAAATATAAAAATAAACTACAATCCTATATGACATAATCAAAATTTAGTGAAGCACCAACTCCACTAGGAGCGCTAAACCGAACTAGTCGAGCACCCAATAAACTAGGCTTTAGTAAGAAACAATGTGTAAAGAGGCACCAAACCCTAGATGACTCATCACCAAATCAATAACCCAAAACTTTTTACTAATTTTATAAAAAAAATTCTCACACAAAATATGATGATCACCTTATTCATCTCTTCTATCTCTCTCAAACTGCCTTTTAGGCTTCTTCATTCAACTAGGTCTCTTCAAAACTAATTAGGTCATATGACCTTGATATTTATATGAAGACACACTATAAAGTATTCATTATATATACTATACACTAATATTTTGGTATAAAATACCTCATTATTCTCAATAATATTCTATCTCAATCACTTACTCCCTATTTACATCAATAGGCCTTAAATTGCCTTGTATATATACCATTCCTTGTTCATATGCCACTTAGTTAGATACTCACCATTAAAATATTAGGTTCACCATATAAAAGGTATTAAAAATTTTAATAAACATTATTAAAATTAATATTGAGTCCATTTTGTCTATCATAACTCTATTAGACCTCATTTCACTTTTAGGTCTCATGCATACCTAATTCCATAAGGTCTACTTTAAGACACATTACACTTTGCCTTCCTTGGAACACTTTTCAACTCCACACATAGAAGGAAAATATCATAGAAAAAAAATATATACCTGAAATTAATCCTTATAGTCTCAAAAATATATTTTAAAACAAATAACTACATAGGCTCCAAACCATTAAGCTAGCTATTGAATCGGGATATTCTAAATTATGGCCGGAAGGGGACTCCTTGAATATCATAAATATCTTAAACAATAAAAATTTTGTTTCATGGTCAATAGAGGCTATGGTGATGGAAATGAAAACTTTAATCAAAAAATTTGAGAAACTTACTATCACCCATACTTACCGTGAAGCTAACGGAGTCACTGAATGGATAGCAAATTATGCAGTTTGAACAGGACACAAGGTGAGTTCGCAGGAGACACTAAACAAGAATGTGGATCTTAGAGTTCTCATTCATCATGATGCAATTCATGCAAAGGATGGAAATATCAGATTGGAATATAAAATTAATGATTTGGGGGAGTGGAACAACGGAGAAAGGTGTACACTCATTAAATAGAAATGTTCTAGAGTATGTGAGGATCCAAAACATGCCAAAAAATAGGCAAGTTCTGCTCCAAATTAGTAATAGACGGGTTCATTGTTTAGTTGATAGGGTTTGGGAATTAAAGGAGATTTGTATGGCTTGCAAAAGGAAAGGAGAACCAAGGAATTAGGAACCCAAATACTGCGAAGAGTGGAAAGCAAAAGAAGATATCTGGAAAATTCTTTAGAGAGGAAAGGTTGTGAGTTATATGGAATGGCTTCATGGCTCAAAACCCCATATTATAATGGCTTTTTTCAAAAATTGGATTGATGATAGGGTTATCCTGCATGGCACCACGGTGAATTTAACCGAGGAATTCATAGCGGAGATCACATGGCTTCCTATGGAGCGAATAAAATTCTCAAAGCAGACTAGCATTTCAAATGAGGCTTTTTGCAAATTCCCTAAGATGGATGCCGAGGAGCAGTAGCTGGAAAAAAGTGGTAACTTTTTTGAATTGGAGCAGATTAAGGGTATATGGAGGGACGTCTTATGCTGTATCTGCGATTAATTCATTCTTGATGGAAGAAGCAAGAGAGTCCACAAATTTCACTTTGTATTTCTCAATCACTTCAGACACAAAGTAAGAATCTCCTTTCCTTTTTATTTGCATTACTCCTTACTCCAAAGTCTATTCACTCATAAGAAAAATGAGTCTTGGCCCATCCTGCATGAGGGGTTAATTCTTATAATTGAAGGGCATTGCAAGAATAAGGCCATTGTAAAGAATCCTTATTTAGGAAAAAACAAGGACTTACAGAGTAATAAGAAAGAAATAGTAAAAGGGAATGAAAAAGAAAAATTTAAACTCCCAAGCCTTAACAACCAGATGGCTGATGAGGAAATAGACTGGGAAAGTTCTAAAAATACTGGGGAGGAGAGTATGGAGGAAGAGGGAGGAACAGAAAGTGGGCATTCAAGTTCCAGTGAGGAAGAAGAAGTGCAAGATAAGAATGAGAAAGGAGTCACTATAGAGGAAGAATCTGCAAAAAGCAACCATGATTCTGAGGAAAACCAACAAGTGTTTGAGGAAATTGATAAAGATCTAGATGATCCTACTGTGGACCCTGATTCGATTAATGAAAAGCAAAATCTTGTTCAGTTTGCCAACCAAATATTGGAAATGGGAGCTCAAGTTAAGGAAGTGAGTAACCAAAATGTAAGCCCTGCTAAAACAAAGGAACAAAAACAAATGGAAACAGTCCCAAAAAGAACACAGAAGACTGGAGTGATAAAAGATAGAATGACGAAAGCTACCCACCTACTAGATTGTCCAATTGCAAAGCTGATGCTACTCTTCAATTCAATTTATGGACGTATAAGGAGATAATGGAAATCAATAGGAAAATGGAAATAATGAAAGGTAAATAGGAGGCAATTTGGAACAAAATCAATAATATGGAAAAGTAGATGAGGGATATTCCCATAAAAATCAAAGACTATGAGAACAACCTAAGGGAACTCATAAAGGAAAGCATAACGAAGATGGAGGAGGTTACCTCTAGCATTTGTGCTGCTAATGTAAACATTGGAAAAAGAGAAAATGAGGAAATCAAAACCTTGGAGGGGCCTATCAAGAGAACTAGATAGATCTCAAGAAAGAAAGCAATGCAAGAGGGAGCTTCGCAGGCGGCTATTACCATCCAGGAGACTGTCGTGAAAGGTAAGGAAGCAGTGAAGATGATCTTGGAACTAGAAGAATAGTTCCTTGTTCTTTTTTTTGGTTGTGATATCTGGTCTTGTTACCTAGTTTTTTGTACTCTTTTTACTATGGAGTTTATAGGTCTCTGTAAAACCTGGGGTCTGTCGTTGGTTTTTCATTTCATTAGCTTCAGGTCTATGTAAACCTGGTTTTGTTGCTTTTGTGAAGTAGGTTTTAGGCTTTGCCTATGGGCATAACTATTTTATCTTTCTCTTTTTGTTCAGGGTTTTGGGGTCCCTTCAAAACCTATTTTTACATTAATCTAAAACAAATAACTACATGAAATCCCTCATTAGTACTTACTCTTATTAGGCCTCTATACACCAAAAATCTACCTTTCAATGATGATGTCAAAAATAAATTAATTCACTTAAAAATGATAAAACAAGTTCATATATAGAGTATATATGACCTCAGGGTCATCAAAATATGATTTAAACACTTAAAATTAAGGCAAAAATGTTTAAACTCATCTCTTTAGTATGCTTGCTTAGAACTACTAGGACTGTCAAAAGCTAGTCATGAAACTACTTGACATACAACATCTAAAAATACATTTAAATGATTATAAAAACATTATAAATATTATATGACTTATTTATAATAACATAAATCACAAAAACCATGATCTCTAATACCAAACATTGGTGTTGTAGGCCAATCTTTTGACCATATCTCACACAGTCTTGCATGAACCAGACAAGCCATTTTTACTTCAAATTTTCATCCTCTTATACTAAATTAAAATATTTCAAAAATAATTAAAAATAATTTAAATTCATAAAAAAAACATAATATACATTAGATACCTCAAATCAATGCATAGATCCTCAAAAACACCTCTACAACTCACTCAAAATTTTCAATCTTATTTAAAGACCAATCATGGTGACTCAGACCTCCAACACCTATATATACATATTAAATGGATTTTGATACATGTATATGATAATATAATATTATTATACCATTATAAAATCAAAATATAATATTTTAAATTAACAATATTTGTCTTAAAAACCAATCTCATGACCTTATATCTCATCATCTCACCTGATCTAGACAAGTCATCTTGTGAGCAACTTTTTCAAAATATTCACTAACCTCCAAAACTTATAAAAAAAATGAAAATTTATTTAAATTAATTTTAAAAATATATATTTAGTTTTTTTCATCATCTTATCATTAAAACACATTCCTAATCGTCTTTTCACTCTTGTGTAAGTTTTTCATTATTTACACCATTAGGTATATTAGCAATTATCTAGCTTGGATGATCAGCTTAGGACACTTCAGGAATATAAATTATATATAAACATTAATTTACATAAAAAATTAGTCTTTACCTTATTCCTCCATCCATTTTCTTACTATCAATTGGTCAACATTGACTGCTATAATAAATTATTCAAAAAATAGCTTGTAAATCAACATTTTCCATCTCTTCTCTCTAAACCAATACACCCTAGAGGTACCTGGGGAGAGTATCATGAAAAAATAAAATATATTATCTAAGCATAACCATCCATTATAGGCACTTTCTATCAACATATTCCACATCATGTTCCTATTAGGGTTCTAAGAGGGTTTAAACTTGTTTCCATTCTTAACAATAATTCATATAGCAATATCCCCTCAATCCAAAAACTAATTATGTATAATTTTTAGATATGACCCTTAACCATATAACATGAATATATTAGGTTTCCCATTCAAAGTTTTTATGAGCTAATGAGTATAACAAAATCCTTCTTGGATAGAGAACCCTTCATTTTGAGCACTTGAGAGACCTCAAAACAACTTTTCATTCCTTGTCCTTCAATATATGACCTCAAAAATACATTAAAAAATTTTAAAAAACATAAATCACCTCTAAAAATGCTTACATGATCTCCAACTCCTTGAAATATGATCATGACCCTTCATTGGGCTACACTCAATCTCTTTGCTCACTTAGAACTTCACTTGAAAACCACATTAGGCCTTAAAACTAAACTTCATGTCTCTTTCCATGTAATATACATCCTTATAAATACTAAAAAAACATCATAAAACCTATCATGCCTCTATGCATCCATCTTACCAAGTCACCATACTCATACCTTCTCACAAGGAATATACATTGCATGGATAATGCCATGACTAGGATTCTTAATCACTTGAAACTTGACAACTGACCTTGAAAAACTTAAAAAAGTATTTATAATTTATGTACATTATCACACAATGCAAAAAAATCTCTCACAATCATGTGCTTACTTACTTCAACAAACTTCACTACACACATCTTCTCATAGGGTCTAGACTAGGCATCTCACTACACCTTGGACTCAAGAACTAGTCCTCAAACATGCTTAGCTAAATCATATCAAATTATAACACTCTTAATAAAAGATTCTCACACCACTTAAATAATCTCTTTCTAATCAAAATTCTATCATGACCTCATGTATACCTAGAGCCTCATAACCATGTTTCAATGCTCACTTAACCATCATACCTCTTTGTGACAACACTGAAAACTTCAAGTTGACCTAAAATTTAACATCAAACAACAAAAAAGACATTAGTTTCTATTTAATTCTCTCTAGACTCCAAATTTTCTCTTGACTTTAAACACTCTCTTGCCTTAAAATGCATCTTGTCACATGGCTTCTTTGACATGTCAAGCACACAAGCTCATACCTAAAAGACCACTCACCATTCATCTTCACTAGATGAAACTTGACATAAATGAAATCAAACTTAACATCAATGATAAAAATTCTCAACATTGATAACTACCATATTTTTTTGAAACACCTACTTACCATTTGAATCCCTTATACACCTCAATAATGTTGGGCAAGTTCAACCTCGAGGTATGTACTAGGAGATTCCTTTAAGGGCCTTATAATAAATTCATGGTAAATTGAATGTATTTCTTAGGATATACCTTGAAGGATAAACCCACTCTTATGAATGTTTGAAAGGTATATCCTAGGAGATACCTTGAAATTATTACAAGGTCCTTTTATTTACCACCTAGTAGTGCCTTCAAGGTGAATAAAAATTCCACTCATGTAGATGTTGAAGGTATATCCTAAGAGATACCTTCAAAATTCCATTAAATATATGATAATTCCCTTGGAAGTATCTCCTAAGAGATTCCTTCAATATCCTTTTAATTACTTAAAGGCATGGGAATTCCCTTGAGTGTGATTCTTGTTTCATATAAAATTATGCAATCAAGGATCTACCTTATTCAACTCTCTCTCTCTCTCTCTCTCTCTCTCTCTCCTCTCTCTCTCTCTCTCTCTCTCTCTCTCTCTCTCTCTCTCTCTCTCTCTCTCTCTCTCTCTCTCTCTCTCTCTCTCTCTCTCTCTCTCTCTCTCTTGATTATCTTATTAGGTCTATAATTTTGATGGGTTTCACATTAAATATTATAATTAAGACACCTTTATGCCTCGATAAGATCTACATAAGACCTTATACATAATAATCAATTTATTGATAACTACCTTCTTTTATTAGAACACCTATTTACTCATTGAATATTTTATACACCATAATAAGGCTAGGCAAGTTTAACCTCATGTTATCTACTAGGAGATTCCTTCAAGGGGATTTTAATACCTTAATTAGTAAATTGAAGGTATCTCCTTGAGGTTATCTTGAAGGTATCTCCAAGGAGATACCTTGAAGGAGAAATCCACTCTTGTGCATGTTTGAAAGGTATCTCCTAGGAAGGTATTATAAGGGTATTCAAGTTAACACCCAAAAGTTCCTTCAAGGTGAAGTAAAATTCCACTCATGTACATGTTAAAGGTATATCCTAAGAGATTCATTAAAGGGCCTTGTAATTCCTTTAAATTACCCATGAATTTATTAAAATTTCCTTAAAGGAATCTTGAGTACATACCTTGAACGGTATTGTCATACATTCAAGGGGACATTGAAGGTAACTCCTAGGAGACCTTATACACAACAATCAATGTATTAATAACTAATTTATTTGATTTAAACACATATTTACTCATTTAATCCATATACACCTCAATAAAATTGGGTAATTTGAACCTCGAGGTATCTACTAGGATATTACTTCAAGGGCCTTGTAATACCTTCAATGGGTAACTTAAAGGTATCTCTTAGGAGATACCTTGAAGATATTACTTAAAAATTCAAGGTGAATGAAAATTCCACTTGTGTGCATGTTGAAGTTATTTACTAGGAGATATATCCAACATCCCCTTTAATGTATGGCAATGCCCTCCAAGGTATCTCTTAGGATATTCATTCAAGGGCCTTGTAATTTCCATAAGGTATGAAAATTCCTTTGAGTGTAATTATTATAAAGTTAATTATTCAAATCTAAAACTATTAAAATAAAATCATTCCATACAAAATGGTGCATGGGTGATATAACTTATTTAAATCTTTTATATGATATTATGAGTTTTTTCATCAAGTATATCTTAAGTATTTAGTCATTGGTGTTTTCATTCATAGGTTATGTTTGGCAGTTTCTTGTCCCTCTTCATAAATCTGGTGCTTTGGCATTTAGTTGGTGCATTTTAGCTTTCACTATTTGGTATTTAGATTTTGTGTTTAATATTTGTGTTATTGACTTTTCCCTTTGGAAAATAACTTTGGAACTTGCTCATTAGAACTATTATGTGGCAGTGTGATATTCATGATTTTTATCTTTAAAAAAAATGCATGGTATTTCTTGTCGATACCTTTGTATGGCATTTATGTGTGAATGAATTTGGTCTTTAGAATTGGGATTTGGGATCAGAATCCTTTATTTTCAATGATTTTTTTTGGTTTGTTACAAACACAAAACTTGACTCTTGACTACTGAAAGCCTCTTTAGCACATATAATAAAGTAGGAGTAAAAACTTAATGATAGTTTTCAAAATACATTAACATACCCACCCAACAAATAAAGTTTTCAAACCTCTAATTCCACAAGTAAATAAAGTTTATAGACATTAGGAATTAATGGAACACAAACTAGAATTGAATGCTAAAAGATATAGACATATCATGCCCACCAAAAAAAGTGGAAAACCTAGAATTACACAAATAAAGAAAGTTAATAGACCAATGATGTGCCCATTGATCACAAACAGACTTTGAGATCAATTGTCTCCTTACAAACAAGCCTTAACAACCTCCATGTTAATTGTAAAGGCATATCTAGTGAAGTTGAGTATCAAAATATAATAACTATATTTTGAGAAGACCATTCACTTAGCAATGGCCTCTTCATCTAGAGCATTCATAAGAGTCTCATCACCATCCCAATTTTAATTTAAAGAATCCATCAAGTACATTAACACTATGTTCGATTCCACTATTTTCAATGATCATTATGTTAACTATTCATATATATGGGATGATATTGAAATAGTTGATGCCTGATCCCATGAAGATAACTTAAAAAAGCACAAAGGTAACTAGTTTTAGACCTACTTCCTTTCAAGAGATAAGGGATACACTTCATGATGGACAAACTTAAAGTGATGTCATGTATATACATACTATGAGATATTTTCTTCATTAGTGAGGTGATGGGGGACACCTTATTGCATAATTTGAATCACAAGACCATTGTGGCCTATATCTTTACCAGTTGCATATGCTACTTACGATTTACACAGGGTGGTAGAGTGGAAGAAAAATAATTTAATCAATAAAACACTTGATGAAATTATCATCCCAAATGAGAATAACCTTGTACCTATCACTAAGTTAAATATGGGGGTTTACATTAAGATGGCCCTCATAAATAGACTTTATAGTTTCCCAAGTATCCATTTTCTTTACTTATAATGGATTCTACTTTTGGACATGTTGATGACCTCTACCTTAACTTTTTCCCTGGGTGAAATAATTAGCATCAAACTATGATAGAAAGTTTTACACAAGGATAAGTGCCCTAGTGGTGGCCTCTTTTATATGATATTATAACTCTTGGATGTGGTAATGGGAATTGTATACATGCACTATGGGTCACCCTAGATCCCAATTTTAGATTTCATAAAAAAATGCATTCACAATTATTATTTATTATTACATATATATGCATTTACCTAGAACATCACACACATTACAAAGGAAGTATATCCCCAGATATGGTAGGCCATTCATGATTCCCCATTACCTAGGGTATACAAATCCATTATAGACACATTGGAAAAATGGGGTGACTATTGGCTACATCTAATTTATATAATGATTATGGCCATTGGAAATAGGGTCAACCCATTATATCTTCCCAAGTATGTGCTTGATAAGTTAGGAGAGCAAGAAATAACATTTCATCTATGATGGAGTGTAGATAAGGATTTTATTAATAATAATAAGAGTACATTTTATGGTTTTCACATAATTATAGGTTTAATGTGCCATATAATTAGGAGACACTTTGGATAAGTGGGGAAGATGAGGGGGCACTATTCCTTGACCACCTTACCTCATATGGATTGGGATCCTCATGGAATAATTCAAAATTATATCAAGGGCCTTAGTATTCAATATAATCATGAGCCTTATGACCATTAATTTCTATTCATGAATGCAAATGATGATGACTGAGTCTTGGAAAGGATGTAAATGGTAGGATTGGGAATAACATTTAAAGGTCATTAAATAAGATCCCACAATTTTAATTATATATGCATGGTTCAAGATTTTATCTCCAGGTGGATGGGTTGTTTTAAATTTTTGGCATAGAAAGCCTACACCACCATCATTAAAATAAGGGTAACCTTCTTGGAAATCTCCCCACCATTAAAAACCATCAAAAGGGATCCCAATGTGCTTGGATCTGACCTTGGAGGATCTCAATAGGATCTAATTTGCCTTGACTCTTTAGATTCATAGGGATTTGCTAGCTAGACTATGACACCCATGCAATAATCTTAAAGTGTGGAGTTATAAACTATCCCAACTAAAGAGGCCTCCTCTATATCTAGAAAGGCCACAATTTATTACAAGAGGAAACCAAAAGCTCATCCCCTTTTGAGAAACCCAACTACTAATCAATAACTATTAGTAGGATCTTCAACTTAGCAATAAGTTAATAGAGGGAAATATATTGACAAAGAGAGGGAGTCACATGAGTATAAGAAACTTCAAAGATAAAAGTCCTTTAGACTTAAATAAATAAATGGAAGACACCTCTAGGTAGTAACCAATCAGGTTAGGAGATGACTTTTATACTCTAGTTTTATCTTTTGTTTCCCTTTCTAGAGTTAGCTCATTTGATTTTGTTCTTCTTTATTATAGTGACAAACCATCCATGATTACTCCCTATGTGGAATATCTCTCCTATATCTCTATTGTCTCCACTTTAATATCTATTTCAACTCTACCAATTACTTTTATAGCCTCAATTCCATCCACTACTTATGTAGTTGATTCTACCACTACCCCAACACCCCTTAAAACCAATAAAAATGCTTCCAAGAAGGTCATGGGAGCATTTTCAAGTTCCAAAATTCATATTTAATCAATTAAAATAGACTTTCTAATGCCTTACCCCAACTTGTCCTGACGCACCACTATGACATCTTTAGAGAAAGATGGAAAGAAGAAATAAGTATACACAGTCCACCCATTTCCTCAATATAGAGGTGTGGATTGGTCTAAGATCATATGTCCTTCCCTTATTGACCTATCACTCAACAAATCCAAAGATAAATTGGTTGATACTAAATCTAAGGGAACTCAACTGATAAACCCATCCCAATTGGTCATCCCATAGTGAGCAGTTGATCTAGGGTCAAGGGATTTTTAGAAGCCAAAACTCACAATCATTGAGCTTTCGATGGTAGGTTCTATATTTGATAAATCTATAGGTAGTGTCCAAAGGGTAAATAATAGGAAAATGTAAGATGATGCTATAAGAGGGCTCATTTTGGAAGAGAGGAAATATGTTTTTACCTTGTCCAAGAGAAAGAATAAGAAATCAGGGCAATCCCCATACATAGATGACTTCAATTCCTATTTTGACACATAGAATGATGCCTTGTTGGCACTGCATGGGGGAAATGAAATGGATAAGAAATAACTTGAGTGATAATTGAATAAAATAAAGTAATAATAGAGAACAATTTATGTTTCCCTAGAAATAGAAACTTAGGTCCAAACATTTTACATCTTGATTCCTCACCAGACAAACTTGCTAGATTATATGTGGATATATATAGTTGATAAATTAGATCTATCTATTTTTAATAAGATTTGAGATATATAATATTATGGGGTAGTATTATATTTATTAGGCTACATGTTGACTTTGATACGAGGTAGTTTTTGTGTATGAGATTACATTATAGATATGTTGATCTATTATTTCATCTATGTTTTATGATGTATCTATATCATGACTATTATGATCTAACAACCAAATTTGTTATGAGGTGGATGCAATAAAACTCATACCTCAGAGTGTGATGGATGGAGATCATAATTACAAAGGATGACATAGATTGAGATGTTAGAGAATGATAGAGAAACTCGCCAGTACCCTGCACACACCATAGATAACTATTATATTTTAGATGCATAAAGAGTGGTTAACATAATATGTTTTGATGCCATTTGTATTAAATAGTCATTTTAACCATGATTATATAGTTTAGTTATTAGTTATATGGAATTTTTCTTACATGACTTCTTTGTGTGTCCACTAATGTTTTAAGATTTGTGATATTTATCCATGTGTCCATTTAATGTTTTGAAATTTGTGTAATAAGAATAAATTTAAATTTATTAATTATTGTATTTATCATTAGGATAATAATATATTATAGATTTTAATTTATTTAATAAATATATTATAATTAGGTGAATACAAATAGCGAAAAGAAAAAAAAAATATAAATAGAAGAGGTGAGATGTAATTAAATATCATGATTTTAGAGAAAATAGAAAGATTTTAATAAAATAAGAATAAAACAAAAAAAAATTAAAATAAAAAAGAAGGGGCTATGCCTAATTTTAAAGAGACTCATGGAAAATAAAATAAACATAAGTGTTTTTGGGAAAAAAGGGAAAACTCTATATTATGCCTATTTATTACAAAATAAAACTAGAAAAGAAAGGTGTAGAAGTTGGTAAGGAGATCGAGTATGATTATTAGGAGAATATGGAGCATGGAAGTGAGGAGAATAAAAATAAACCATTTTTGCCATGTAAGTGATGCATTATAGTTATTTTTATTCTATCTAAATATCATAACATTTAGGAAAGGATTACAACTTTAAATAAATTCTATGTGTTATATATAGAACTAGGTGACTACCACTAGTTAAATACCTAGAAAAACTTTATTCTAGGTTAACAAAGTTAATTATGTGCATTGACTCATCTTCAACTACAAAATCAAATTAAAACTATTGAGGCATAGACTTAGTTTCAAGAGTCAATTAAACATATCAATTAGCATGTTCAACTGCATATAAGTAGCACAATATTGACTATATAATGATGCTTAAATCAAAGGAATTATAAGTGTCAATAATTAAACCCTTTCCATTATTTAAGAATGTAAATTGAGATTATCCTAGAAAGAGAAAGATGTCATATAATCCCATGTATAACTATACTTGCCTAAATATTCCAACCACCAATTAACTAGTGTTTTGCATATTCTTCTTTGCCTTTTAGTTTGGAAATCTTGTCTACATTGGTGGTTTGTTTCAATTTTTCAAGAGGGTTTTGAAAGTATGAAGAAGAGAAGTGATATAAAATATATAATTGATTGACTATGTATATAATTGATTGGTTGTGTATTATTATAATGCAATAATTTATATAAACTATTTATAATCTAAAAGAGGTCATTAATATGGTAGTTAAGTTGATTTAATTAAATTGTGTTAATATATTATTGCTAATGCATCGACTTAGTACTTAACATTTAGACATGAAATATGACAAAATCATTGATAATTATCATGTGTTTATTAACCAAAATGGATGTTCCTCATCATTTAGCATATTTTCATATAATTTGAGTTGTTTTAATTGACCTTGGGGTTGATAAATCTAAATTTATGAGTTTTAATGTTTAGTAAGTAGCATCACTATTTAGTGAATAGTATTAGACAATGGTTGTATCACTATTTATAGTCCATGAAAAGTTTTAAACAATGTTGGCATTGATAATATGTGAGATTTTCATATAGTATCTAAAAGTAAATATTATTATACTATTATAAACCCTATAAAAATAAGCATATAAATAATATTTTAGTATTATACTCCCATATCATCTCTTAGTAGCATCATTGTTTTCTAGGTACATTGTATGCCATAGGAAAAATAAATTAAGCTATGGTTAATATATGTGAAAAACATGGATTCCATACTCAATTTTTAACAATTAAAAATTAATTAAATAATATAATATTTATACCATAGTGATTTATCTTTTGTTCATATTTCCAATAATTATAACCTACTTATTACCGCTTATAAATAAACATGTATAATGTAATATGTAGTAGTTTGCTTTAGAAGGATATAAAAATCCCCAATTCATATATATATATATATATATATATATATATATATATATATATATATATATATATATATATGCACTTTGGAATCTATGTTATACTGAATAGACTTGTATATGAGTACATATACGAGTAATGTGTATGCAATAGGGATCAACCAAATTGATCTTATAGTAATAAGTAGGATAGTATGCTTAATCAGATGATGAATGGTAGGAAGATATTTGTATGACCTCAACCTAACCTAAATGTTTTATTAATATTCCAATATTAGAATGAGTAGTTGATATATTCTATCCAAAGGTTGTTAAAAATCTTATTTGGTAATATTAATGACTGTAGGTGCATATATGTGATTTTTTTATGTCATAATTTCTACAATTATTTTGATAAGTCTATCATTATCAATTTTTAAGCTTTACAATAGGCATGAGGTTACTTATCCTTTGTATCATATGAACAAAACATGTGGTGTGAATATAACTTGTAAATAAGCTATGTATTATGAATTAATAATGATAAGTTTAATGTGAACATAGGTATGTAGGTGGATATTAGTATATTGGAAACCTATTTAGGTATGGATAAAAATATTGAAGGTATTTTACAATGTTGAATTCCTTAACTTATAAAAATCATCAGTATAACTTATGAATAGGAAAGAATAATCATATGGATTTCTTAACTGGGGAACATAGTTGACCAATGACATAGTGTTTATATACAATACATATGAAGGAATAATATTTATTTATGGGATTAACAATCCATATGAAAATAGTCTTATAGAAGAGTAGTGAATTATTGAATTATGTTCATTTATGGATAACTTGGTTGTGTGTATCTGACTTTCTGGATAGGATATGATTGGGTATTAGTTATATGCATTTAGTATTGAATAATTGTGTGTAGTACATGTTATGACTATGTTAATATGTATAAATTATTAATTATATCTATCATATAATGGTTCATCATGATGTATGATTTTAAATTATATTTCTTTTAATGATAGTATGCAATATAAACTTAGGGTATACCCAGGTGGTATAATCCCATACTTGCCTAATTATTATTATGTGGGTCATTTGATTCTTGAAATTGTAAGTTTGGTTATGTGTATTTATGCAGCTGTAAAATATGATATTATGGGATATCATAAAATAATATATTGTAATAGTATGTTATACCTAGATGGTACATACTATAATTTTTATATTTAGACTCACATGTATGTTTGACTAACCAATTATATGCATGTTGGTTAATACTATGAATAGTATGTGATGGGATAATTAGTATGACTATGTGTATGCATGCATACAATCTTGATAGTTTAATGATTTCTATGTTATTACCTTATTATGTTCTATAGGAATTGGGACTTTATTCATTATACCTAGTTACTTGAATAAAATATCATGTTTCCATGTATTCAAGACTATTGCATATGATTGATTGGAGAAAACTAGTAGATATGTCTTAAAATACTAGATTATGGTAATATGTGTTATCATTAGATGTAGTATGTTTGAAAACTAATTGTGATAGTGAGAATATACATTTAAATGTGTATTATACTTAGGTGGTATAAACTATAGTCATTATTTCTAGAATGGGATAGAAAATAATTTAATATTTATTCATACGTTTGACATAATAAATGTATGCCTTGGGTTATTCCTATGTTTAGAATATTATATGATGTGTTTTCTAGTAGGATGTAAATTAAATGAATGTAATGGTTGAATTGTATTTTACCAATTAGCATTGCTAATTTGGAGTAAGGAGTGAAATGGACTTCACTGGATTATTAGTATCACATTGATAGACAGAGGTAGTCAGATCAAGTGGTGTGTATGAATTTGATTTATCTATAGATAATTATTATTTATTATATGTAATACTTTATACCAAAGTATGTTTAGTGAGGCATTATCATTTCATGAATATAATTTATGTGTTTGTGTGATATATTACAATAGAATGGTTTTCTATGATACACTACATGTTTAGTTTAGAAATAATACAACACATGGGTATTTACTTGTGTCTCTAGATTGCCAAACTGTCACTATCTAATCATTCATGAAGGGAGAGCAATTTCATAATGGAATTAGTATAGGGGATCATTGGTATGTGATTGGTATGTAAAAGTGATCAGATGATGCTCTCCTTCCCCACAATAGTATTACTTATCGAGATGACACTTGAAATTACCATAGATACTTGAGTTTGAAAATTATGATTTGGAGGATCCATGTATCTATATGTACATTGTATTGTATTAAACTTATCATTGAATATTATCATGAAGAGTTGTAATTACTTATTTATTTAACAATGGTGACTATAGATGTATATCAATTGTAGCTAGGTTAATATAATTATTATTTATATTTGTATTATGATGTGTACTTATGATGTTATAGATCAATGATTTATGACATAATATGTATTTACTATTACCATACTTGATTATGTATATGATCTCTATTTAGATTCTCATGGCCTAATTTATTTATGGTATATATGTTTAACTTAAAAAAATTCATGTATTTCTATGTCTAACCCAGTGGTGTTGTTACTTGTGGTATTAGAGTTGTGGCTCAAACTCTAGGACCTAATGAGTCCATTAGAATTTTCATGTCTTTATATTCACAATGTAAACCTAGTGACATGAAGTATTGCATTGATATTTTGGATTTGTATTACCACAATGTAGAACAATGTTATACCATGATTGAAGTTTTGAGAATTGAGAGATCATCTTATATGGATTAGTGACTTTTTCAAGTATGTGATATTCAAGAAAATTGTGTGGGTAACAATTAGTGCATACCCTTAAGTGCACTTTTACCCTTTTGAGTTATTAAGGGATTAGTTTATCAAGTGTCCAAATGGTGATGGTTGCATATGATGTTTGGGTAGGCAAGTCTGTAGAATAGCTCTTGAGTAATGAAGAAGAAATTTCTTCCATGGGTTGGTGACTTAGATCAAACACCTTGAGTATGATCTAATCCTTCTTGGTAATCAAGTTACCTTCACCATTGTGTTTTGTGTTATGAGTGTTTAATAAGCATAGTATGCTTCTCACTTAAATTTATGTGCTTTAGTTTTTGTGTCTTATATTCATAAATCCACAAAATGGAAAATCGTATAAGACCATTTTTAGTTTATTACCACCTAGGGTAGTGGTAATCTTCTTAGTATAGTGTTGTTTTTCTTGATAATTACTTTGTGTTAGGAGTTTGTTTATGGAATTTGTAGTCTTAAATTATTTTTTTAGAGTGAAGTTTCATCCTCTTAGTTAGCTTAGATGTTGTTTTTATTATCTCATTCTATTTTGATATATTTATAAGCTACTAAGAGGATTCATATTTTCTTGATGTTGAAAATTGTCTCTAAAATGTTATTTTGACCATATTTTTTGGAGTTCATGAGACAAATTTTTTCTACTTCTTATTGAGAGAGAAGTTGTAGGATTTGATGAATCGATACATCTTTGTGGTTAGTATTTTATTTCTCCCAGTTGTGGAAATAGATTATGATATCATACTTACAAATTTAGTAAGTAGGTATTGATTTGGAAACATTGAGTTGTGATATTATCTTGTTACATTGTGAATGTATGTAGAAATTTTTGAGATGGTAGTTATCAACTTTTCACTTATGACTCTTTAGGGTCATTGCTTTATCTAATTTGTGACTTTAAAACCATGTGGGGTGGAAAACCTTGAATTATATACTAAATTTAATATCAAGAATTATAATTTGATTATAATTAATATTTTATTATTCACTCTTTATTAGATTGATATTTTTCTCTTTTTCTTAAAGTATGTTGTTTGAAGAGTTATTTTTATGTACCATCACTAGGAGCAAGTAGGACATAGGATGTGTGGAACATCTTATCAATCTAAAAGTAGAGATAAACTTTTAACTTGTCATGCTCTATCCAAGCAAGTAGGGATATATTATTTTGTTTGTTTCCTTATAAGGTTGAAAGGATGGTGTGATCCTTGACCTTTGTATTTTATGTTAATTTTTCTTCTTAACCATGAATATCACACTATAGGTTAAGCTATGAATATGATGCTAGTTATGTTTAGCTAGTGGAAATTTAATATAATTATAGATTGATTGTATGATTCCCCTTATATGTATGCTGATACATCTATAATTATTTAGCATGTATTATTTCTTTCTATGATTTAAGAGTATATATTTATTTTTCCTTGAAACCTTATGCATATTGTGGAGATCATTAGGTCATGGAGACCTGAGGGAAGAGTGGTGAATTAGGAATATGAGTTATAAGTGATAGGATGGTATCTTACTTAGAATCACATTGACTTGGTAGTTATTGAATTTGGATCCAAGAGATGGACTTATGGGTATTCCATGATCTTATATACATTGTAAATGTAGTATTTATAGTTCCTATTCATCATCATACTTGTTAGGAGATTTGTGGAGTAGTGATAGTATTGACATGTTATACTTATTAGGAGCTACATGGGGTACCTGTAGTAATAACTTATACACATCATTCTTACCAGGTTCCTTAATTATCTTTCTCTAGAATGAGAAAAACACTCTCTAGGTTAGACAGATGTGTAGAGGGTTGGTTTTGGAGAAATCTCCCTAGTCATTTATTTGGTTTTTATGATGGTCTTATGTTCTCTTAGGAAGTCAATGAAACTTTCATTAAGATTTGTAGGACCCTTCAAGGTAATAAAAGTGGTCAGTTCTATAATATATAGGCTTGTTTTGATAGTTTTAGACCTTGGGGCGGTCATGATAGAATCAATTAGAGTAGGTAATACTCATAAACCTTGTTTTCATAATAGTGATATATCATAGAGCAGGGTCTTGTGGGACTAATACTCCATGAATAGTGTAACTTCAGACAATTTTAATGAGTTTTATAGGTAATTTCCAATTTATTTGCGTAACTTGATATTGTATACCATAGTATTAATTTGTTAGAAAATGTTTTTAATTTAGAACTTATGTTTGAGTAATAGACATAAGGGACAATTATTATCTTTAAGGGGAAGGATGTTACAACCCAATTTCTTGCTAGGTAAATTTGCTATATTATCTATGGATATATATAGTTGAAAAATTAAATCTATATATTTTTGATTAAGATTTGGGATATATAATATTATGGTGTAGTAGGATATTGATTAGGCTACATGTTTACTTTGTTACAAGGTGGTTGTTGACCAAATTTGGTCTAAATACCAAAAAATATGTCTAGTCCAAGAGTGGAAGGAACATGATCCTGATTGAAGAGTGACCCAATGTCACAAGGAGTATAAAAACTTCAAGTGGAGATCATATAACTCTTGTAAATATTTTGAAACACTTTTATCAAGATTAAAGTGTGGTCTAATTAATTTTAAAGAAATAGGTCTATAATCATATATGAAGGGTCTAAGCATGTTTCATGGTGTTTGAGGCATTCAAGGAGCATGAGCCATGTTGCACAAGCCTTATAAGATCATCATATACATAAAATATTAAGAAAAATATGGGTTGTGTAAGCTTAGAGAACCAAACTATCGCTAAGACATCATCTAAAAAGGGAATGGCCCAATTCACTTATGAATTTAATAAATACACATCAAGAATTCTCATGAGCTAAATATTTGTAGTGCTATGAATTCCATTATATTAAGATTATGATTTATAAATTTCATATTTTTGAAATATTTCTATTTCAAAATTGAAGTTTTCAAAGATAAACTTGTAACATAATACATTCATGCAAGTGTCAAGTTTAAGTTCCATAAAGTAGCAATTAAGGTTCAAATATCTAAAGATAGTTGTGTGAACATCAAATACATTCATGTAGATGTAAAATACATCCATATATATGTCAAATTTGATCTCTATAAAATAAATATTTGGGTCTATAAATCCTTAACAATTTTAAATTTGATCAAGATCTAATGGTCTATGTGAGCTTGCATACTAACACACATGATATAATGGTTTACACTAGAGTCAATGATTCAAAATTTCCCTAGGTTAAATCTCTTAAAAATATATAATTAATATAATATTATATGGTATGGGTTCATCAATCCAAGATTAATTGGTGCACATTCACTGAAAAAAGGGTGGGTCTAAGCTACGTCAACAACCAGTGTGCAATCCTACATTTAGATTGATGGTGTGTAATAACTAATAGGAAAGTGGCCCCAATGAGATATATGGTGCATGTGAGATTGTATATTTATATTGATGTTGTTAGATCAAGTCAAAATGTCAAAATGTCTTGGCTAGTAAGAAATCAAGGAATTGTGTGTATTCATACATCTAGATCTAAGGATGAAGAAGGAATGAAATAAGTTAGTGTATCTTTGGGACCAATAAGAATAAAGATAGTTGGGCATAATGAAATGGGCTGAGTTATCAATCAAAAACCAATGAACATCAAACAAATCCAAAGAGGTGCTATTGAAGGTCAATGAATCATTTTTTTGTTTAGGTAAACAAAATCTCAAGGATTCATATCACCATTAGAGCTCGGTCAACAAAAGTCATTATCATATAGGAAAGATAGTTAAGGACAAGGCTCTATCACAAATGAAGTTTAAATAAGACCTTTGGTCAATAATATGAAACCTATCAACCTTTTTACAGGATCATTTCATTGACATGATCGTTACTTTTAGATGGAATATCTTCATCAGCTCTCACAGATTTTAAATGTACAATGGGTCTCTTATGGCTTAATACATGGTTTGAAGATGGATTATTTATTATTAAGTAGGATCATGTAGTTTTCAAGTTTTCATGGATATTGTGAGTGTTTGAAAACTAATAATTAGATTGGTTTTCACTTATAATAGATATGTGTATAATATTGGAGAAAATAAAAATGTAAACATGATCATGGAGAGGCATCTTGCCTATCATCTAGCTCACATTTTTATTAAATATGTATAAACGGCCACAAAATGCTGATGTGGCATAATTATACCAATTCTAAGACGTGATCTTCATCATCAAATCAGATAGACAATGACATGAAGTTCCAAGAAGGGGACTTGGTGGTTGGATAAGGACAATGGGCATTTAATTCCTTTACAAAATTTGTTCTTTATTGATAAGTTCATGAGTAAAAATCCTTTAACTTGTGCTAATACATCAAAATTCTCACTCTCTTCATTTTTTCTATATATGTTCCATTTCATTCCACATTTTGGCTCTCACTAAATCTCTAAAAAAAATTAGAAAAAAATATTTGGAAATTTTTAAAGAAATAGATCCTTATGATTTGGCTTGCTTAGGCTATGAAAAAATTTGTATTGTGACACCTTTTGATGTAATAAATATTGAATTAAATCATTTTACAAGTTAGATTGAAGTGTGTTCCATGAACTCATATATTTTAGTTAAGTGAATGTATGTTCCTTATCTATGTCTGAGTTTTCTCACCTTCATGAAGTACTTGGTAGTTCTCATAGGTCATTGTAAGTGCAATTTAAAGTTTGTTGTTTAGCTTGAAAGTGGATGTATTCCCTCTCATTATATTTTAATAATTTATTTATACCCTATTATAAAATATTCATGTCAGACTAATCTTTTTTGTTCTTGAATGTGTCTCATACTGTGTCTTATATAATGTATAAGTGTTCCAATTACTAGTGCATCACCCCATTTTACATGGCTTTTTATATTTTTGTATCTCATTATCTCTTTCTTAAGTAAGTGTTAGATTAGGTCTAGTTTAGGTGATATATCCAGAAGGAATTTGACCTTCTCTAAAGGTCTAATCCATTATTAAGATAACCACAACCTAGGATTAGTCCCATGTTAGACTAGATTTGACTAAGAAGATTTGAACAATCCTCTTACTCATCTAGGGTAAAAATATAGAACACCAATAGTAGTTGTTGTATATGATATTACATTTAAAACATGTTGATATTTTATTTTAGTTATATTTTATGATGTATCTATACCATAACTATTATAGTATAACTACCATCTTTGTTGTGAGGTGGATGTAGGAGAACTCATCCCTTGGAGTGTGATGGAGAGAGAGCATCATCATAGATGGTGATGTAGATCAAGATGTCAGAGGATGGAAAAGAAACTAACCATTACCCTACACACACCATAGATAGTTAGCATATGTTAGATGCATAACAAGTGGTTATCACAATATGTTTTGATTCCATTTAAATTAAATAGTCATTTTATCCATGATTTTATATCATAGTTATTAGTTCTATGGAATTTACCTTACATGAATTATTTATGTGTCCACTAATGTTTTTATATTTGTGAACATAACCATTTAATGTTTTATAATTTATATAATAAGAATAAATTTTAATTTCTTTATTAATGAATTTATCATTAAGATATTATGATATTATAGATGTTAGTTTATTTATCAAATATATTCTAATAAGTGAATATAAATAACAAAAGGTATAAAAATAAGGAACTATAAATAGAAGAGGTGATATTTAATTAAATCTCATGATTTTTGAGAAAAGGGAAAGATTTTAATAAAATAAGAATAAAAAAATTCTTTAAAGCAAAAATAAGGGGCTATGCATACTTTTATAGAGACTCTTGGAAAAGAAAATAAAAGAAACCTAAATATTTTTGGGGAAAATGGGAAAAATCTATGTTACACCTATTTATCACAAGGGAAAATTAGAAAATAAAGGCATAAAAGCTGGTAATGAGATTGGGTATGATTATGAGGAGAATATGGAACATGAAAGCAAGGAGAATAACAAGAAAACATTTTTGTCAAGTAGGTGATCCATTATAGTTATTTTTATTCATGCTAAATATTATAACATTTTGGAAAGGATTGGGACTTTAAATAAACTCTCTATGTTATATATAGAACTAGGGGACTCCCACTAGTTAAATACCTAAAAAGACTTCATTCTAGGTTAACAAAGTTAATTTTGTGCATTGACTCATCTTCAAATGCAAAATCATCTAAAAAATATTGAGGTGTAAGCTTAATTTCAAGAGTCAATTAAATGGTCTAATTGGATTGACCATAAATTAAAAGAGTCAATAATTAAACCCTTTTCACTACTTAGGAATGTAAATTGAGATTATTCTATCAAGGGAAAGATGTCATAGAAGCCCATCTAGAAATATATTCACTTGAATCTTCTAAATACAAATTATTGAGTGTTTTGCATATTATTATCTACCTTTTAGTTCATCAATCTTGTCTATGTTGGTGGTTCAATTAAAATTTTCAAAATGTTTTTGAAATTATGCAGAAGAGAAGTGATGTAAAATATATAATTGATTGATTACATATATAATTGATTATGTATATAATTTATTAGTTATGTATTATTATAATGTAGTAATTTATTCAAACTATTTATAATCTAAAGTATGTTGTAGATAGTGTAGTTAAATTATTATAATTAAATTAACCTATTATTTCTAATGCATCAACTTATGACCTAAACTTTAGCCATGAAATATGAAAAAATCACTAATAATTGTCATGTTTTTATTAATCAAAATGGTTGATATTTATCACTCAACATATTTTTATATGATTTGAGTCAGTTTACTTAACCTTGGGGTCACTGAAGCTAAATTTTTTATCTTCAAGGTTTAGTAAGTAGTGTCACTATTTATTGAGCAGTATTAGAAATGGTTGCTTCAGTATTTATAGTCCATGCAAAGGTTTAAATAGTTTTGGCAATGCTAATACATGGGATTTTCATATATTAACTAAAAATAAATATCATTGAACTATTATAAACCTCATTAAAATATGTATATAAATAATAGTTTAGTATTATACTCCCATATCATCTCTTAGTAACATTTTTGTTTTCTAGGTACATTGTATGTCATAGGAAAAATAAATTAAATTATGGTTAATATATGTGAAAAATATGGATGTCATACACAATGTGTAATAATTACAAATTGATAAAATCATATAATATTTAAAACATGGTGCTTTATCTTTTGTTCATATTTCCAATAATTATAACCCACATATCATCCCTTACAAGCAAACATGTATAATGCAATATGTAGCAATCTACTTCAGAAGGATATAAAAATCCCTAGTTCATATATATATATATATATATATATATATATAAATTGATACAATCATATAATATTTAAACCATGGTGCTTTAGCTTTTGTTCATATTTCCAATAATTATAACCCACATATCATCCCTTACAAGCAAACATGTATAATGAAATATGTAGCAATCTACTTCAGAAAGATATAAAAATCCCCAGTTCATATATATATATATAAAATACTATAAATTCACTTTTGAATGTGTTATAATGAATATGATTATACATGAGTGCATATACGATCATAGTGTATGCAATAGGGATCAACATAATCGATCTTATAGTAATAAGTAGGGTAGTATGCTTAATCAAATGACAAATGGATTGAAAGATATTTATATAACCTTAACCAAACTTGTTTGTCTTGTTTATTAATATTCTAATATTAGAATGAGTAGTTGATATACTCTATCCAAAGGTTTTTAAAAATATTATAAGGGAATATTAATGACTCTAGGTGTATATATTTGATTTTTGTATATCAAAATTCCTATAATTAATTTACTGAGTCTATCATTATTTTTTGGTAAGCTTTATGATAGGAATGAGGTTAATTATCCTTTATATCATATGAATAAATAACATGGTGTGAATATAACTTGTAAATAAGCTATGTATTATGAATTAATAATGGTAATCTTAATGTGAGCATAGGTATGTATGTGCCTATTAGTATATTGGAAACTTATCTAGGTAGGGATAAAAACCTTGAAGTTATTTTACAAAGCTAAATTCCTTAACTTAGAAAAATTGTTAGTATAACTTATGAATAGGAAAGAATAATCAAATGGAGTTCTTAACTTGGGAACATAGTCAACCAATGATATAGTTTTTATATATAGTGCATATCATAGAATCATATTTGTCTATGGGATTAACCATCCATATGAAAATAATTTTCTAGAAGAGTAGTAAACTATTGAATTATGTTCATATGAAGAATAACTTGGTTGTATGTATCTGACTTTGTAGATACGCTATGATTGGTTGTTAGTTGTATGCATTCAGCATTGAATACTTGTGTACAATACATGTTATGAGTATGTTAATATGTATAAATTATTGGTTATATCTATCATATAATTGTGCATTATGATGTGTGATCTTAAGTTATATTTCTTTGAATTCTAGTATGTAGTGTAAACTTAGGGTATACCCGATTGGTATAATCCCATACTTGCATGATTGTTATTATGTGGGTCATTTGATTCTTGAAATCATAAGTTTGGTTATGTGTATTTATGTAGTTGTGAGCTATGATAGTATAATATATCATATAATACTATAGTTTAATATTATGTTATACCCAGATGGTACATACTATAATTTTTATGTTTAGACTCACATCTATTCTTGACTAACTAATTTTATGTGTGTTGGTTAATACTATGAATAATATGTTTTGGGATAGTTAGTAAGACTATGTATATGCATGCATAAAACAATAAGATTTTAATGAATTTTTTTTAGTACCTTATTATGTTTCATAGGAACTGGGACTTGCTTCATTATACCTAGTTACTTAAATAAAAGCTTATGTTTCCATGTATTCAACACTATTGTATATGATTGATTGGAGAAACCTAGTAGATATGTCTTCAAATACTAGACTATGGTAATATGGGTTATCATTAGATGTAGTATGTTTGAAAATTGATTGTGATAGTGAAAATATACGTTTAAATGTGTATTTTTACTTAGGTGGTATAAACTATAGTCATTATTTCTAGAATGGGATAGAAAATAATTTAAGATTTATTCATAAGTTTGACACAATAAATGTATGCCTTGGTTTATTCCTATGTTTATCATATTATATGATGTGTTTGATAATAGGATGTAAATTAAATAAATATTTTGTTGAATTATATTTGACTAATCTGCATTTTTGATTCAAAGTAAGGACTGAGATGGACTTCACTAGCTTACTAGTATCGCATTGACAAATGAAGGCAGTACAATAAAGTAGTGTGTGTAAATTTAATTGATCTATATATCATTATTATTTATTATTTGTAAAATTTAGATCCAAAGTATGTTTATTAAGGCATTATCATTTCATGAGTATGATTTACATATTTTTTTGATATCTTGTAATAGAATAGTTTTCTATGATACACTGCATGTTTAGTTTAGAAATCATAGAACACATAGGTAGTTACTTATCTCTATATATTCTCATGTCATCACTCTCTAATAATATATGAAGGGAGGTCCATTTATTGATGGGATTAGTATGGGGGATCAATGATCTATGGTTGGTGTGGAAAAGTGCTCTGATGATGCTTTCCCTCCCCATAATACTACTACTTATTGAGAAGACACTTGAGATTCCCATAGATACTTGAGTTCAAGAAATATACTTTATGGAAGCCATGTATCTATATGTAAATTTTATTCTATTGTACTTATCATTGAATATTATCATGAAGAGTTATAATTACTTGTTAATGTACTTTAATAGTGGTGGATGTAGACTTGTATCAGTTGTAGCTAACTTAATGTAATTACTTTCTATATTGGCATTCTAATGTGTACTTATGATGTTAGAGATTAGTGATTTATGACATAATATGTATTTAATATTATCACAATTGAATATGTATATGATCTCTATGTATATTCTCCTTATGTAATCTATTAATGGTATATATGTTTAACTTTAAAAAAATCATGTATTTATATGTCTAACCTAGTAGGGTTATTAAGAGTGTTGCATCAAGGTTTTATAATATTCTTGAGGCTATTGTTGTAATGAGGGTAGAGTTGGCCCCTAATATGATTGAGACAAACAAATTTTTTATATCTTTGTAAGAGGATTAAAATAATTTTAAGTTGATCATTTTTTATATGACCAATAATAGTTATAGCCATCTTGATTTGATGGCACTATTAGAGGATTCAATTGTACTCAACTTGGTGGTCCTTAGGAGCAAATATTCTAGGATATGGCTCATTGTAGTTGAGGTAGTAATGCATAAATATCTAGAGTATGAAATTATTATTTTTTATATCTTGAAAAAATTAAATGTTTTATATACAAGAGACTCAGAGGGTAGGCTCATAAGTAAGATCAATTTTGATCAGCTTCTTCAATAGACTATTACCAACTTCTAGTAGAGTCTTCAGGGAATTTCATTGGAGAAGATAGAATCTAAGTTAATTTTTTAAAGTAAAAAGGTTATGGAGGTGGAGATATTCAAAATAAACTTTAAAAATATAGAAAATGAGCATGTAAGGCTACTAGAGAAAGTAAATAGGGTTCATAAACCTCTATTTCTAAATTTGGATATTATTATACAATAATAAGACATTTGGCATAAGAGTTAGTATCATTTGAAAGTGAAAAATAAGGTTGAGGCTTCAACATCCAATTTAGTGTAATCGACCACTTCAATGTCTCCAATAACTAGCAGTGTCATCGAAACACCTAGTCAGCCTTGAGTTGAAAGCTAATTTTGTATACATGATAAAATAATAATCCTTAAAATTTTAATTTACATATATTTAATTATTGAATGAAAAAATTTCTAAGGCCATTTTTGATCCTTCACATGTCACATCACATTATAAAAGATAACTTATTTTTAGACATAGTGGTAGTTAATTACAAGCATTCATACATGCAACTTTGAGAATAAAATTTAAAATAAAGTTCCAATTGTGAGATTTAAATATGAGGATGAGGTGACCCCTCCCCAAGTTTACTTATACATGTAAAGCCCTTATTTCAAAGGGTTAAAACTTTTCATCAATAGATGAAAAAATTAGTTTTAATTATCATGTAACTATGTCAGTGCTTTTTTTATGAGGTCTATAATTTTGATGGGTTTCACATTGAATCTTAGAATTAATACACTTTAACACTTTGATAAAATCTATAATAGACCATATAAATAATAATAATTATATTTATAACTAACCTCTTTGATTGAAACACCTATTTACTCATTGAATCCCTTATACACCTCACATAGCCTTGTTATTTGACATAAGACTGTACATAAGTCTATTAGTCATGAGAGACATTATTAATCCTAAAATTAATTCATGTAAGGACTCAAACTCTCTCCCTTACCACTGTAATGGGTAAATTGAAGGTATCTCTAAGAAATAATCCAATATTGTGCATGTTTGAAAGGTATCTCCTAAGAGATACCTTGAAGGTACCTTTGAAGGTATTACAAGGCCCTTCATATCCTAGGAGATAACTTCAAAATCCCCTTGAATTTATGACAAACAAGGTTAACATACTTGTATGCAGATTTGAAATAGGTTATACAATTTCTCATAGTAGTGGAGAAATATAAAATAGAAAAAAAGGTTGATACACTTTTGTTGACACAAAATTTTGATTATACACACAATGAATTATGTACATGGTATATTTAACTTATAAATTACACCTTTAGAATTTTTATAGAGCTCTATCAATTGGAGGATGTTAATATCAAAATAAGAAATATGAATGAAAGAGGGGTGAATGTTATAATTCATTCATTTGTAAAACATAATGAAGCTCCAATGAAGGATGCTTTGTTACTTTATTTTGAACAAAATAAGCTTCAATGTATTATTGAATCAAAATAATTCTTTGAAGATATGATGGAGTTTAAAATCATAAGGTTCAAAATTGCAAACAACCAACACAAAATTAAATCACAATAGAGAATTCTTTCAAAGGAGGAATACAATTCATTATCATTGAGAAAACAAATGTTTTGTTAGAAGGGAAATATTTTTAAAAACTTGTAATCCATGTCATATTGTTCACAAAATATGTAACAAATATAATGAATCCAATGAAATAATTTACAAGACTTCATTTGTAGAAAGAGTTCAATCTGTACATGACCTTATCCAACTAAGAGGTTAGAAGAATCTTGAAACAAGGGAAGAAAAGATTAAATGAATACATAAACAAGATAGACACTTTTTCACACAAATGAATTGTTCAACATAACAATTCAAGAGATGAAATGCCTTCTTTTCATGGAACAACCTTTTTGGGATTAGTTTGATAAGGTGTTTGACTTTTTTTGAAAGTAGTACTTTATATGATTCAAATAAACATGATTTAAATTTGATTGGTAGAATAATACTTAGAAATATTCAAGGGATTTTAGAAAAACAAAAAACTTTCAAATTTATTGGAAAAAGGATCAATTTACTTCTTGAAAACCTCTAAATACAACAACATGTATACTTGGTGCAAAAAGGTGAATATGTAAAGTAACATATTATTAAAAACTATATATTATTTCACTAACCATGATTGTACATTGCCAATAGAAAAATTAATCACACTTTAAAAGGTAATGGAGCATTATACAATTCCAATGAAAAGATTTGACAATTTTTTTGTCCTGAATGAAGGTATATAAAAAAATAAAAAAAGTTGAGAAACATTATCTCTAGATTCAATAAGGATATTGATAAAATGTCTAGATAGTTATGGAGGTTAGCTTCCTAGAATAGATACAAAAATATTTAGTTGTCATTACACCCCTCCATGTCTATAGCCATATATTTTAGAAGATTTTAGTGCAATGTCTATTGTTGGTGTAAATGTTGATTTGATAATTATTGATATTTTAAATCTCATTGAAGATTTTAAGGAAGAACATCTTAGCTTATTTATTTAGGCATTGATTGATAAATTTATTTTTGGGGATTTCAATGTATTAATTATTCATAAAATTTAACATTCTTATGTCATTCAGAGCTCTCTTGAAAATCTATGCATTGGTTATTTCCATTACATGCAAAAAAATTGTGTCATACTTTAGGGTCTAGATAATGATGGATTCAATTAGACTCATATTATAGGTATCAATTTTTTTTATCAAGATTCCACTGATTTTCAACTTGAATATTTCATCCTCTATTCACAAGAAAGTAAATTAGAGTAAGATGTTGACATTAGTAAAGAAGTGCCAAATTTTCAAATGATTGATTCACACAAAATAGGAAATCCATTCAAAAATGAAATAGATAACTTCTTTGGGAGAGACTTATCTCTACTTTTAATAATTTAAATACATGTGATGTGTTACATGTATATACAGGAGTTATATTAGTGTGTGCTTGCACATAATTGTAAAGGAATTAATCTTGCATTACAGAAACTAAATAAAAAATAATTTTGAATGTTTAATTTCAAAATTACTTGACAAATTTAGAGCCACCAATACAAGAACAACCACTTTAATCAGTACTAAGTGCATAACATTTTTATTTTATTTCATAATCATGATACATTTTTAAAATATACCATCTTAATAATATTTTGGTATGTATGATTTATTTTTCAAACCTAATATTTAAGCAATATTTTGATGTGTAGAAATAATGGAATTCCATGCAAGTGAAGAAATAATAAAAATGTAAAATCAAATCAATGAACATGACACATTGCAAGTTGAAGAAGGTAAGTTAAGAGCATGCATATTTTTAAAAATATATGTATATTTTTATTTATTAAATATTTATAATACTATAATAATATTTATTCATCTATTTATGTCTCAATTAAAATAGTTCACAACATAGATCTAAAACTTTGTGTCTCCAACATTACAATCCATGACACACCTCTGCAACTTGTTACCTCCATGAAAACAACACAAGGTAAAAATATAAAATAATACACATTTTTCAAATACAAATATCAAATCAATTGATGATGATAATTTTTAGTTACTAAATTATATAATACCTTGTATGGATTAAATAACAAAAGGTTCAACAAAAGAGTAAACCTATACAAACTACAAAAAAAAAGCAAAAAAGGTGAAAACCCCTTTTAATGATTGTGTAAATATATAATTTCATACACTAGAATATATTAATTATCATTATTTATTTAAACACATTACAATTGAATTTTTATTTATAGACATGA
>JARHVA010002464.1:1687500-1742500 GCA_037957365.1 Torreya grandis | reverse complement strand
GGCACTCTTTTTGCAAGCTAGACCATGTGTGCTCCAATCATTGGGAAGGGGAAAGTTGTTCCAAGGTAATGTTGTGTCAGCCCCTTGATTCAAGGTGAAATTATGGGCCACACCATTTTTCTACAAAATACTACTCCTTTAAGGCATTTTGTGGCTTGCCTGATCATTAATGTAGAATGGGAAAAGATGAGTTGTGTCATTCATCACCTATTTGTGCCTCTTGGTAATCAATTGGCAAACCCTGTTTCAACTGTAGATATATCTCACCTCCTTTTTGCCACCTAGGCTACCTTCTTGATTTCAACTCCTTCATCTCTCTGGTTACCTCTGCTAGTTCTTCAGTTCTCTAGACTTTAGTCTTTGAATTCCTTCGGGTTCACACCATTTATTTGAAAACCAATGGTTATTCATTCCTAAAAAGTTTGACATCTGCATGCCCATCGCTTGGAAACTCATAAGGTTCTTTGAAATGTAGATGATGATGCATGGCAGCTTCCACTAATTTTGTGATGGGACATGTGGTAGTATCTACTAAACTTGTTGAAGCTTCAAACACCTTTGGACAGTATCGCATAAAATGATGTGTGGTAGCTTTTGGTCTCTTTAGCAGTTCATCGAGGCCCACCACCTTTCTTTATGGGACAAGAGAGAGACCGTAGATGTTTGACACTTGTCAGCTTCCACCAAGCCTTGTAGGGGACACCTAGCATGTTCTGATGCTCCTAGAAAAGCAATTCAAAACCTTCCACAATTGCTACTTGGTGCCTTCTGTGATCTAGATTTCTTATCATAAAATTTGATGTTTGCAAGACCATCATAGCTTGAAAACCAATAACTAGTCTATCTTCTTAATGTTGATGGATTCCAAGATGTCACCGTCCTTGGTGAATTCCTTCAGGCCTTTTTTGTGGGCTTTTTCTACTTTGGGTTTTTTCCCACAGGCAAAAAGTTTGAGAATTGGCTGCTTTGACTTCCCTAGGTCCTTTCTTCAGGCTGGCAGCCTTCCTCTAAATTCCTTCTAACTTTTTGTTTGAAGGAATTCCTTTGAACAAAGTTTGAAATAATTCCAAGCCTTAAGACTTTCCATGTATTCCTTGAAGACCTTTAGCTATCTTCGAAGTGTTCCCTGCCCTTCACAAGGGATTTTGAACCCAAAACTACCCTCCACAAGGGCACTCATTCTTTAGCCTTTTGGGGTGATCCTTTGAACTGCCTGATTAAACTAAGCTATTAAATTGACCAATTGAACCAAAAATGGTTCAATAGTTCAACGTTTTAACATTGCACACCAATCCTTTGTTGCACCAACCCTTTAAACCATTCACTTGAACCAAGGCATTGAACCAATCCATTGAACCGGTTCAATGGTTCAATCAATTGCTAAACCAAGGCACCAAACTAAATGATTGAACCATCTAATGAGCCAAACATTGAACTTGACCTTTGAACCAAAGTGTTGAACTTGCTGATTGAACCAAGGTATTTAACTTGAGCTATGAACTTGCCGATTGAACCAAGGAATTGGACTAGTTCAATGGTTTAATGATGCCAACCTTCCTTGTGAATTTCTTCAAACAAGAGCTCAAAGAAGCCTTGTAAAACCTAGCACTCTTTGAACTGATTCTTCATGTGCAAAAAGACTAACCTGTAGAGTCCATAGAAAACTTTTTTATAGAATCTGTAGAAACTTCACCTACAGAGTCTATAGAAATAGACCTATAGAGTCTGTAGAAATAGACCTGCAGAGTCTATAGAAATTTCTAGACTTGTGCAAAATCAAAAAATGAATTGGCCTAGAACAATAGGGGAAGAAGGGGACCGATTTTTGGCCTATTGGGGAAAAAATGGTCAACAAATTGGTGACTCCCAGGGGAAGCATGCCTGCTATGCTTAGAGACTAGTTTCCTTGTAGTCCATTAGGCATAGAGTCAGAATGTAGCTTTAAATAAAGGTTAGAAATAGGCCCAAATATCCAAGAATTAAACATGAAGCTTTTACCCCACACACAAAGGAAAACACACAAGGATAAAAACACTACCTGTGTAAACTATACTTAAGGAAAGCAAGAAAGAAAACTAAAAGAAAACTACTATCTAAAATTAACCAAGTGTATTTGCTTCACTCCTAAAACAAAGTGAAAACTTCTTAAGCCCCCTCCCTAGCAAGGAAACTTATGGTGCCAGACAAGTGGCTGAATGAAATGGAGAGTTGGTGACCCTCTCCTCTTGCCTGCCACCTGAGTTGGCTTGTATCTAAGTGGATTAGAATCGAACATGCCTCCAACATACATGTATTCTTCTTATTCTTGGAGGCTTGTTGAATGTTTCTCCTTCATGTTGGTGCATTTCACCAAGAAATATGTGGCTTCTGGCTCATCACCATAACCCCTTTGATCTGCACAATCCCTCTGTAATGCATCATGGTCTTACTTATTTCCTTCTGCCTCATTGAAAACCCTATCAAACTCATCCTATGCTTCCTCTTGGCCTTCTTGAAGAAGGGTGACTATGGTGATGTCTGAAATGGAATCACAAACTAATTTCTCATCCCATAGAACATCACCTCTCTATTCAAAAAATTCTTCTTAAAGGCTTTCCTCAAGGGAGACAAGCCTCTCCTTTTCCTCCTCAAAGATCAAGATCCTAGATGTTAAAATATATCCTCCTAATCCTCCTTCAACTTAGGCTCCTCAATGCAGTAGTCCTCCTCATTGAAACAACAAGGAAGTTCATCAAACAAAGGGGGAGAGATCTCACCATGCTTATGTTGTTCCTCGTATTACTAGAACATCTACATGTATGCATGCCTTGTGTCTTCTCCATTACTGATGAGGTATTCACAAGGAGCATCAATGATGGTTTCTTCATCATTGTCACTCATGATAGCCTCTTGGGAAACTATAGATTGGGTCTTTTGCTCCTCACTCACCTCCTACAAAACAAGTTCCTCCTTGAGAAGGGGTGAAGTGGAAAAACCATGTGGAAGAGGAGGCAATCCTTGAGCTAGAATCGAATGATTCACCTCATTCCACTTGGACAACACTTCATGTATATCAGGTGTGGCCTAATATCTTTCTTAGAAGTGTGTAGATGGGGTGTGTTCAGACATGGAATGTGTTGTTAGGTCTGAACCGTCCATCACACACTAGCTGAGGAATCTCTCTCTGGATTCCAACTCTATAATTCTTCTGGCCATATCCTCTTGGAAGAGCCTTTCTTGGAGGTCACCAACATCATCATGAGTAGGAGCAGCCTCATCTTCTTCAAGGTTTTGAGAAAAACCCTTCTTTTCCTCCTTCCTACCCCATGATTCTACTGTTTACTTCCAGTTTAGGATCTTAGAATTGGAAATTTGTTCCTATGAACAGGTAGCAACTTTGTTTTCTCCAAGGTCCTGGGGCTCCTCTATGAGGTCTAAAAATTCCATCTCTCTTTCTCTAAGTAGTCTCATCCTAGCCTCTAAATCCTCAATTTGTTTGGCTAGATTATCCTAAAAGAGTCTTTCTTGGAGGTCACCAGCATCATCATGTTGAGTAGGAGCAGTTTTGAGAGAGATGTGTTGGTTCGTAAAGTTCCCCCCAAAAGAAGATTCATGATCTAAGGAGTTTAGAAGGTTCATATCCATAGGATGTTTTTCTATTTCCCTTTGATGCTTGAAGGCTAGGTGCATGGGGTCAAGAGTAGGGTTGATTAATGCATCAGATGAGCTATAACGAGCAAGTGCCATCTGGTAGAAAGGATTTGGTGCACAAGAGGGGGATTTATTTAGGATAGGAGGGGACGTGTAAAGCTGATTGCCTTGAATGAATGGATTCCTCCATTTTGCTACCTCCTCCTCCATGGATTGCAAGGCTTGAGCTTGCCAGAACAAATACACCTCTTTATACATTAGCACCTACTGATATCCATACTACTCATCCAGTCTATCAATTTCCATTACTTGCTTCTCAAACTCTAGTGCCACCTCCCTTATCATTGAAGGGAAACTAGGAGAGCTACTTGAGGGGATTGCATGAAAATTCTGAGTTTGATTGAAGTCATATGAAGGAATACAAGGTCCATGATTTTGTGCAAAGGAATTATACATAAAAAAATGTGATTTCTTGATGGCACCAAGTTGCTTAACAAGTTGATTCAAATCAGAGTTGCCATTGGTGTTGATGCAAAAACCTCCAAAGGCTGGTTGGTTGAAGAACACACCAAAAATTCTTCAACTCTTTGGACACAACTTGTCCTAGTTGGTCCCACTAGGCGTGCCAAAAATTATTAACATAGTGGATTACACTCAGGGCAGGAGGCCGAGCTCCTAACTTTCCACACACAATAATAGAAACTCCCCTCTCACTTGTGGGACTGGCAAAGCTAGAGGGGAGAGTCTTTAGATACGGGCTAGCTCCCTTTGATGTATCTTTTAGGCCCTGGTTTCTCCTGTTGCTAACAATAAAATGAAAAAAGGGAGGGGATGAAAAGGGAGAGAGAGATGCTGAAAATAGAACCTAAGCCTAAAAAATGAAAAAGGTGATACACCAAAAAATTGTGACCCACCCAACCCGAATATACACTTTCCACTAGGAAGAAACACCCATACACACAATAGTTAGCTAGGGGTCTGTGAAAACACAGGGAGAAAGAAACTACCAGAGGCATCCTCAGACACACTTATGGTAGCCTATTCATAGGCACCTATATTCTTCCTATAGACACTTCTGGCAAACCTATAAAAAGGAGACTTCACAATGCACTGGACATGTTGTGCTCAATCTTTGAAAGCATGAAAGATAATGACTTAACACAAAAGAAGAAAATAGACATATACTTTAAAGTGCAAGTCCAGATAGAGGTAAAAATGCTAAGTCTTAATTCAAGGTAATATCTGGCAGCTCTACCTTACAAGACCAAGATATTTTTGGGTAGAGTTTTGCCTTAAGGCTAAGAGAGTGAATCCTTCTTAAATGAGAAATTTTACAATATATAGAAAGAGGAAGAGAACTTGGCACTTCCTGGGAAAGATTTTGGTGCTCTTTTAGTAAGCTGGCCCATGTGCGCTCTGATCATTGGGAAGAGGAATGTTGCTCTAAGGTAATGCTATGTTAGCCCCTTGTTTTAAGGTGAAATTATGGGCTACACCGTTTGTCTACAAAATACTTCTCCTTTAAGGTATTTCATGGCTTACTTTCTCATTAATGTAGAATGGGGAAAGATGAGTTGTACCATTCATCACCTGTTCGTGCCTCCTTGTAATCAATTGGTAGACCCTATTTAAACTATAGATATAACTCACCTCATTTTTGCCACTTGGGTTGCCTTCTCAATTTCCACTCCATCTCTTGGGTTACCTCTACTAGTTCTTCAGTTCTTCAGACTTTAGTCTTTTAATTCCTTCAGGTTCATGCCATTTGTTTGAAAACCAACAGTTATTCATTCCTACAAAGTTTCATGTCTACATTCTCATCACTTTGAAACTCATAAGGCACTTTGAAATTCAGATGCCAATGCATGGTAGCTTCTTCTAAGTTTGTGATGGGACACATGGAAGTATCTGCTAAATTTGTAGAAGCTTCAAACACCTTTGGAGAGTACTATAAAAAATGATGCATGGCAACTTATGGTCTCTTTAGCAATTCATTAGGGCCCACCACCTTTCTCCATGGGATAAGAGAGAGACCATGGATGTTTGACATTTGTTAGCTTTGGCTGAACCTTGCAGGGGACACGTGGCATGTTCCACTACTCCTAGAAAAGAATTTCAAAACCTTCTACGATTGCCACTTGGTGCCTTCCACACTCTAGATTTCTTATTGTAAAATTTGATGTTTTTGGGCTCATCATAGCTTGAAAACCAATGGCTATTCTATCTTCTTCAAGTTGACAGCTTCCAGGACATCACCATCCTTGGTGAATTCCTTTGGGTCTTTTTTGCAGGCTTTTCTGCTTCGGGCTTTTTCCTATAGACAAAAAGTTCATGAGAATTGGCCACTTTAACTTCCTTGGGTCCTTTATTTAGGCTGGTATCCTTCCTCCAAATTCCTTTAGACTTTTTGTTTGAAGGAATTCCTTCAGACAAAAGTCTAAAAGAATTCCAAGCCTTGAGACTTTTTGCGCATTCCTTGAAGACCTTCGATTGTCTTCAAAGTGCTCATTTCCCTCCATGAGGGCTTTTGAACCCAAAAATACCCTCCACAAGGGCACTAATTCTTTATCCTTTTGGGATGCTCCTTTGAACCACTCAATTGAACTAAGCCATTAAACTGATTGATTGAACCAAAAATGGTTCAATGGTTCAACGATTCAACACTGCGTGCCACTCCTTTGTTGCACCAAGCCTTTAAACCATTCACTTGAAACAAGGCATTGAACCAATACATTAAACCAATTAAATGGTTCAAAAAATTTCTAAACCAAGGCACCAAACCAAATGATTGAACCATTTGATGAACCAAGCATTGAACTTGAGCTTTGAACCAAAGCGTTGAACTTGCTAATTGAACCAAGGCATTGAACTTGAGCTATGAACTTGTCGATTGAAATAAGGCATTAAAAAAAGGCATTGAACCAGTTAAATGGTTCAATGATGCCAACCTTCCTTGTGAATTTCTTTAGACAAGAGCCTAAATAAGCCTTGTAAAACCCAGCACTCTCTAAATTGATTCTTCATGCGCCAAAAGACTAACCTATAGAGTCCGTAGAAAACTTCTTTGCAGAATCCATAGAAACTTCACCTACAAAGTCCATAGAAATAAATCTATAGAGTTCATATAAATAGACCTATAGATTCCATAGAAATTCTTGGACTTGTGTAAAATAAAAAAATGAATTGGCCTAGAATAGTAGGGGAAGAAGGGGACCAATTTTTGGCCTGTTGGGCAAAAAATGGTCAACAGGTTCTTCCCAATGTCATGTTGTAATTAGTGTCATTATTTATGACATTGAACTTTGTTGGTACCATCTTGGGACCCAAGGTGACTAGGAATATGATAGTCCTTATGGAATTTTAGTTGAGGCTATAGTAGCCTTGTATAGTGTTGTGTGTCTTAGAATAATTTGTTTCTCTATAACCAAGTTTTTGTAAGAAGGAAAAAGGGATGATGTTGACATTCATTCCATCATCAACCATGGATCTCTTCACATTATTTTTATAGATCCATACTTGTAAAAATAAGGAGGGATATCCCCTCTTTTATATTTTATATTTAGGGGGAAGGATTTTTAAATAAAATAAATAACCAAGATCCCATGATTCTTGATTAGGAATGAACATATCTAAATTAATGTGGTTAATCTGAGCTTGAAGATGAGGGGTGACACTAGATAAATGTACCAATCCTAAGCCATTGATCAAGGCTGAGTGATGATCAAGATAGTTTTTGATTAATTATAGGAATGAAATGTGTGATAATGTTTTGGTAAAATTATATATTAGGTAATATTTACCCCCAAGTTTAAGAATTGACTATGTTTCTAGGATGTTCGAAGCATAGAGAGAGAGGCTCATAATATCTAGTGTGAGTAATAGTGTTGGATTCCTCTTCAAATTCTAATTCTATGATTCCTCTCATCTTGGTTTTAAATTAATTTCCTAATTAAAGAGCTAAAATAGGGTTTGTGATCCCAAGGTGAAGGCTTCAATATCATGGGTGCCTACCATCATAGGTTCACTATGTTGAATGGGGCGAGTCTGTAGGTTACCCTACTATTAAATTTGAGTAAGGTGTGTTTAGTGGTTGGCTAAAGGGTTTTAATATAATTATAGATTATGGTTATGGATAGTAATAGGACCATTTGAGGAGGTTTTAGTGTTTGTATTGGAATTTTATACTAACACTTCTATGAATGTTTGTCTTTGGTCCTCTGAGAGTCTTTTTATGAATTTTTTATATTATGTACATATTCTAGCATCATGAACCATGAATTTTTCAAAGAAGTAATAAATGTTGGGATTATAATCCCTAGGCCACATGTTTTGTTATCACTTGACAAGAACCTATAGGTTTTTGTGTGGGTATTAGTTTTGGTTTTGAAACTGGGGGTATTATTTGTTTGGTTAGTACTGATTTTGGTTATGATTTTGATATTACATATTATAGGGTGGTGGCTGGTTGAAATGAGCTACATGAATGGTAGGATGGGGATTTTGGTTATTTACCCCCACATTGTTAGTGTTATTGGTGGTATTTTTAGTTAATATTTATTTTTGTTAATGGTTTTTTTACTTCTTTCTTTGATTAGTGATACCATCAATGCTATAATTCCGATTACAGTTCAAGATTTTAGGACCTTAGTTACTTGCATTGTTTATGCTTGAATTTTGAGATCCTCCATTATTTTTTTTGGGGGTGATGATACTCCCATTGGTTTCATAGGTCTACCAACCATTATCAGTGGTCACCTAGATAATACATAGGTACTTTCAATAGTTTCCTCATATGAATAGTATGGGAACTTATGAATGTCTTCCCTCATTTCCTTATTAAGGGAATGGAGGAAAATATTATATAACTCTCATTGATCCATGCTATGTGCATTGGCATAGTAGTATATGACCTACTAGCATCTCATGATGAAATGGGCAGCCGACCCATTATATTATTTCTTGATATGAAATAACTCATGTATGCCAATCTTTAGAAGTTTATATTCACCAAATTTGGTCAACATACCAAAAATGTGCCTAGTTCAAGAGTCTAATGGAAGGAGTAAGATCTTGATTGAAGAGTGAACCAATGTCAGAAGGAGTAAATAGACCTCAAGTGGATATCACATAGCTTTTTCAAATCTTTTGAAACACTTTAAACAACCTTAAAGTGTGATCTAATTGATCTTTAATGACATGTATTTAGTTATAGGTGAAGGGTCCAAGAAGTTTTGATGGTGTCCAAGAACATGAACCAGGTTGCAAAAGCTTTATAAAATCATTAGAGCCTTGAAATATTTAGCAAAAGATGGACTACGCAAATTTGAGGAACTAGACCACCACCATGACATCACATAGGAAACAAATTTAGCAACTTTTTTGAACATTTTTTTATCTCCACTTAGAAATATCTTAAAATAAGCAGATCATGTGGGTAGAATCATTTTGTCCTCAAGAACATCTCTATTAAATTTGGTCCCTCCATGATTTTTTCACTTTAAGATATAAATATTCAAAGTGGGCCAAATAATTGGAGATGTTCACGCAAGAGTCAAATTAAAGATCAAACAAAAATCCATTAGATCTTAAGTTTGACAGTCTATGGGATGTCAAATATGTCCATAGGGACATAAAATTAAATTCACACAAATGTCAAATTTAAGTACCATAAAATAGCCATTGGGGGTTCAAATAGGTCCAAGATCAATGACTTGTGTTATATCATACACCTTGATCCAACAAAGTGAGGCAACCTGATAGTGTCAGTGGGTCCCTAGAAGATCAATGGAGTGCATTTAATCATACATCAAGATCAATGGAGCATGATGAGTCAAAGGGATTAGAATATCTTGATGATGAATATAAAGAAGGTAAATTTAAAAAATTAGTGGATCCTAGAAGAAGATTGAGGGCTCACATGCATTCATACATCTAGATCTAATGGTGCAAGAAAAGTCAGTATGTCAGTGTATCTATGGGACCAATAACAATAAATATAGTTAGGAATAAAGTAAATGGTTCAAACTAGTATTTGAAAACCAATAAATAAAAGTGAGCTCATGACATTTTTGATGAAAGTCAAAGAAGCTATTTTGGGCTCAAGAAAAGCAAATGTCAAGGAGCCAAACTCAAGGAAAAATAAGGTTGAACTAAGGTAACATTTTAGAGACCAAGCATCACCATTTCAGCTCCATGGAGATAGGATAAGTCTTTTAAATCTATTTCAATAAAAGGTCCACATCTTATTTTCAAAACAAGATCAGGTATTGATCTCCAAGAAAATAAATAAATGGCATTAGTTTTTAGAGCATAGTAAATCTATATTAAAGACAGAGTGTAAGAGAATATATTATCTTTTATAAGGGTTATTCCCTTGATAAAAAATTATCTATGGCCACTTGAAATAGACTAAGCAAGACTATTTTAGTTCCAAGGTATGAAGAGTTGATATTCATCAGTAGATCATTAGATAATGACATAGAGGTCCAAGAAAGATACATGGTAGATGGATAAAGATCAATGGAGCATTCGATTCTTCTATAAGAACTCCTTATTAATAAGACCATGACTCAAAATTCTTGAGAGCACTAATTCATCAAGATAAGTTTGACCTCATTCAATATTTTCCATCTTCTTAGTTCTCTTTCTCTCTCTCATTCTCTTTTCTATAAATATAGGCTTCTAAGCCTTAAATCATATCCCTCTTTTTGGTATGACTAGACTCTACCAAGATTTGTACTGTAACACCTTTTGATGCAATAAAGACTAAATTCCATCATTTTATAGGTTGAATTGAAGTGTGCTCCATGAATTCATGTACTATGGTTAAGTGAATATATGTTCCTCTTCTATGTCTAAGTTATTCTCACCTTTAGTAAGTGCTTAGTAGTTTTTACAAGTCATTATAAGTGCAATTTAAGTTTGTTGTGTAGCTTAAAAGTGGATATCTCCCATCTCATGTTAATTTGATAACTGATTAATGCCTTATTCTAAAATATTTATGTGAGATTGATATTATTTGGTCTTGAATATGTCTCATAGTGTACCTACTGCAAGTTTGACTGATTAAATCATTGGTACATCACCCCTTTTTACATGATTTCATAAGTTATTGTCAAAATTCCTCTCCCTTTTCCAAGCACATGCTAGTTTAGGTTTATTTTAGGTAACATATACATACAAAAACCAACCTTATCCATAGGTATAATCCATTATTAGGATACCCATAGCCTAGTATCAATCCCATGTTGGACGATATTTGAGTAAAAGACTTTAGCAATCTTCTTCTCAGCTAGGGTGCAATCTAGAATACCAATAGCTTTGGTATGCCTGGTGGGACTTAGCTTCTTTGGCATAATTTAATTTTGAAGACTAAGAATAATAAATTGTAAAAGGAGGAGACATTTATCATCACCAAGAGCTGAGGATCCTTCAAGTTATAGATTTCATAACATATTTTAGATAACATTTTCATGCCAAAGGTTACAATTATATCATCAAGTAAATGTACTTACTTTGAACACATTAAATTTCCTTCCACTTCTTATAAAAATCAAGATTAAATAATAGAATACCTTATCCTATAAAGCAATATTCATCCTCTAGTCAACCTATTTTTTTAGTCCAATCTATTATCCCCATAAGCCAAATAAAATAGCTTTTGCCCAAATGGTTATCGATAATTAAGTTTTTATCCCCTTCAATAGGGGTAGTTCCCTAAATTTATACAAATATGATGAAATTCATGTGTATTACCTAAAAATTATCCATTTATTATCTATATAATGGGATAAAACTAATGATATTGAGCATGTCCAAGATATTGCTAATCTATTTTCTATTCACAATGTTACTCAAGATAATATGGCTATCAAATTTTTAAATAATTAATTTAAGGTAAAATAATTACAATGGTATATAAATATTCCATTAACCTCAATTTATATTTGGTTTGATTTATTTTCAACCTTATCTAGGCAATTTGAAGACAAGTCTGATCATCTATCTTTGATTGAACAACCGACTACCATACAAAGGTACCCCCATGAATTCATGTCTAATTTTAACCTCATATTCAAAAATACATGGATTAGGATCCCTACATTGGTTAGACCATGTCTAGAGTATACATTTTTGTACTATCTTAAGGCCCTTAATTCTAATATAAGTGTCATGATGTAGTTTATGGGTGGTAAAACCTTACCAAATGCCTATTAAATTGCTATAAGGGTAGAAAAAAACTTAATAAAAGTTGGTAAACTTTCTCTAAGGACCCTAATTCCAATATTCCTATAATTTCAACCTATTATTCCTCCTCAAGTTCCTTAAGTTCCATTTATATCTCTTATTCCATCTCCAAAAGTCTAAGTTGTAACTCCTAATCAAGATAATGAGATTAATGATCTAATAATCATGTTACAAGCTTTTGGAAACAAGATTGTTTAACTCAAGAGACAAAATTACTAAGGTAGACCTTATCATTAGTAAAACCAAAAAACTTATCAATATTTCAATAACTAATGACCCCCTTATCATGGTTTTATAGATAATAGGCAACCTTATCAAAATCAAGGATCCATAACCCAAACTAAGCCACATACAACCCTTGATCATAATGTACCTTCCAGTTCAAAATATATTGCTCCCAAAAATTGCTTGATGTAAGATTTAGGATGGCAACCTTTCAATATAGATGACACTCAAAATCAAGCCTTGGTATCATAAGATATTACTATGCCATTATTGACATAGGAAGAATTCTCTATTTAAGGTGGTCAGTATCAAAACATGAATATAGAATTCTAAGGAAAAGATCAACAAGTTCTAGGACAACCTGATCCTATCAATGTTAATTGGCAATTAGATGATCATATTGCATACAACCAAGTTGGTTAAACTAGTAACATAAATGGTCTAGTGGTAGTTCTGACTAGAGATAAAAGAAGAGAAGTTGAGGAAGCTTAAGATGTGAGCAATACTTCTAGTATTCATAATATTATTTCAAAGAGTTTCAAGGATCAAGTTGTTGTACCTATAGTATAGAATATTTAGAATGCAAATATAGTGTAAGTTCCCCAAATGGATCTAACTAGAGAACAACCAATGGCTCAAAAGTTGTAGCCAAAGGTTAGTCAAGCATATTTCCACACAATAGAAAAAATAAAGAAATAAAATGTTAGAATTAGCATGTGGGATTCCCTTGCCATTCTAGGATAAAAGTACATGTTTACTCAAGAGCTTTTAGATATTAAGGTATCTAAGGAACTAGTTGAGAAATAAGGAGCTATCTTGCCTAATTCAGACCAACAAATTAGGCAAATTGATTAAAAGATACATAACATGAAAGAGGTGGACAAAAATAATCTCAAATTAAACAAAAACCCTCCCCTTTATCTCTCTTTGATAGTTGGTGACTGCTTAGTCCATAATTATATGGTAGATAGGGGCTATCAATATTATCATACCCAAACAAACTATAAACAAGCTTGGTTTTGTCTATGAGCCAAATACCAAAGGATTATTGTAACTATATGGGTCACCAAAAAATATATTTGGCATAATAAAATATCTAAAACTAACATTGCATGCTTTCCCCAATTTTATTATTCATCAAGATGTAATAGTATTAGACTTGCCTCCCTATTTTGTCATGTGCATGTCAAGAGATTTTACTTCAAAGATTAGAGGATATTTTTCAGTTGATGTGACCTATTTAATGTTTAGGACCAGCTATGGTACTTAGGTAACAATACCCTCTAAACCTATTTCAATATTTCATTTGGAGCCATATATGCCAAGTATGGTGAACACTAATTATGTTATCTTAGACAAGGTACTAAAAAATATTGAGGTGGAATCTGAATCAAATCTAGATGGAGTCCCAAATATTTTCCTTGATGAATATGCATCTTATTGGCATGGGCATGATCCCTATAATTTAATTGAATAATAATTAATTGGTTTATATTTTATTCATGAAAATGATGCACCAATTCCAACATTAATGAAATATGATCAGCCTAGTGATGGCCTATGGCAACTATAATTTAATGGATCTAGGAAAAAACATATAACTAGAGTTGGAATGATGTTAATTTCTCCATATAATCAAAGGTTTTTCTCTTCTCTCAAGTTTTAATTTGGTTATTCCAATAATGATACTGAATATGAAGCATTGGTGTATGGTTTTAAATGGGTAAGGAGGATGAAGGTCAATTATTTACAAGATTTTGGAGATAGTGAACTGGTGGCTCACCAAGTAAAAGGAATTAATATATGAAAGAACCCACTACTTAGGTCCTATAATCATAGATTATGGGACCTAATTAAATAATTTCAAGCTTTTGATATTCAAGCCATATCAATAAATAAGAATAAGCATGCATATACTCTAGTTACTATTGGGTTATAATTCAATATCCTAGATGACATAACAAATGAAAAATTTCAATCACACATCAATGTAACTGTAAGGTCTTCTATCCTAGACAACTATGATAATTGGCAATTATTTAAAGAATATAGTTATATTGTCATATTCTTACAAGAGAAAGCTAAAATTCTCTTCAAGGAACCAAAACAAGCATTTGTAGTAGTATGATGACCAGATTATGTAATTAAACACAAACAAGTTTCCTAAAGGGTTGGTCACCCATGAAAAATTATTTAGCAGAGATGATGAATTAATAAAATAGAAGTTTTCTTTATCAATCAAGGAAGAACATTATAGAAATGTAGAGATTTCAATTGGTAAAAGTGTAAATTTGGTAAAATTTTTCACATCTTTAGATAAGGAAACTTTTATTGAGTTATGTTCAAGTTTTGTAGATGTTTTTTCATGGTAGTATATTGACCTTAAAGCATTTGATCCAAGTCTAGCTCAACATACCATTGATTTAGAGGATGAGACCAGGCCAGTCAGATAGAGATAAAGGCCTATTAAACCAAATATTGAACCTTTTATGAGAGTTAAGTTTCAAAAACTCATTGAGTCAACTATAATTTTCCAATTAAGCACTCAACTTGGGTGGTAAACCTTGATCCAGTATGGAAAAAGAATGGTGAAATAAGACTATGTGTTGAATTTCATGACTTGAACAAGGCCTCTCTTAATGATGATTACCCATTTCCATCAATGGATTATATTTTATAGCTAGTTATAGGTTCAAAAAGGTTCTCTTTTTAGATGGATATAGTGGTTATAAGTAGATTTTGGTCAAAGAAGAAGACCAATTCGAAATAGTCTTCCCCAGAAAGTGAGGGAAATTTGCATATAGAAAGATGAATTTTCAATTATCTAATGCTAGAGCCAATTTTTAGAAAGCCATGGACTTGGTATTTTAGGGTTTCCTCAACAAGTTTATTTTTGTTTATTTTGATGACATAACAATATTCTCTAATAGTGCAGATGAGCATATGATTCACCTCAGACAATTATTTGAAAGGTGTAAGGAATTTAGAGTATCTTTGAGTCCAAAAAAGTGTGTTTTATTTATTCATGATGAATGGATTCTTAGAAATATAATTTGAAAACATGGTACAAGTATAGATCTTTATAAGATAGACTCAATTCTTACACTTTTCATGCCTAAACACAAGAAAGGATTACAAAGATTTTTAGGCAAAATCAATTTCATAAGGAGATACATCTTAAATTTTGCTACTTTATTTAGGCCACTCACAACCATGATAAATAAGGGTCAGTGTTTTATTTGGTCTAGAGAAGGAGTAAGGAGTTTTGAATATATCAAGAAAGATATAGCTAATAATCCTAAATCCTCGATTCCTAAAGCATTTCTTCTTATACACCTATGCTAGCATTGACACAATTTCATATATTCTCATGCAACAAAATAAAGAGACTTTAGAGCAGCCAATAGAATTCTATAGTCAAGGATTAGAAGAATATGAAACAAGGTATTCTTTTATTGATAAGCATGTACTTTAAGTTATAAGGTATCTTAAAAATTTTAGGTACTTGATGTCAATTAGTAAGATACATTTGATGGTTTCACATATAAGTGTCAAGGATTTCCTCTTAAATAAATATATAAATGAAAAAAGAGTTGGTTGGATAACCAAGGTCATGGAATATAATATTGAGATCAAGGTCACAAAGCTGGTTAAAGGCAAGGGACTTTGTGAACATCTATCCCAAGACTTGTAGGAGACTAATAGTGTGGTTATAGTGTCAAATAATGAAGAAGTTGTAACTGAACACACCTCACCTGCTATATGGTACTAAGATATGGTAATATATCTATAGGATAGTGTTATCCTTCTCATCTCACTCCAAAAATGAGATATTTCAGATTACAGTCAATTCATTTTCTTCTTGTTGATAATGTGTTATTAAAAAAGGATATCAATGGCATACTGCTAAGATGCATAGACCCAAGTCAAGAATAAAGGTTTCCTAGGAAGTTTCATGATGCACATGGTGGAGGACATTATTTAGCAAGAATCACAACCCATAATATAATGAGGTGGGTATTAATGGCCAAGTTTATTTGGTGATTGTCATGTATTGATTAAGAAATAAAGACAATGTGTTATGTTTGTTGGAAAATTTAAGCTTGCAACCTTACCTCTTCAACTAATTTTAGTGAATTAAAAATTTATCCAATAGGTATTAGACTTTGTTGGTCTTATTAATCCCCCTTAAATCTTAGGACACAAGTGGATCCTAATTGCTACATATTATTTTACTAGATGGAAAAAGGAAGTAGCATTAAAAGAAGCCAATGAAATTGGTGTTCTGGACTTCTATGAAGTTTGTTTACCAGATTTGGGGTCCATTAAACCATAATTTTTGATAATGTTATGGATTCAATAGGATCTAAGATCAACCAACATGGATTTTAACATAGTATTTTCCTTCATACCTCATCAGACTATTATCCACAAGGTAATGGCTTTTTTGAGTCCACTAATAAGAATTTATTGAAGATCATCAGGAGGACTATTGAAGATAATTTGAGAACATGTCATCTCAAATTGAAGTTATCTCTATGGGATAAAAATATCACCTATAAGAGGTTAATTTCCAATTCTTCATACAAGCTAGTATACGGTAAGGAAGCAAGAATGCCTATTTCTCTTGAATTCCCTTCCTTAGAATTAATTAATAAACTTAAGCTTTTGGATAATTGGATAATGGAAATAAAATATGTTGATCTCATAGAGATATAAGAGATAAGACATCAATCAATCTTGTCCATGGAGGCCCATCAAGAAATGATATAGATATATTTTGACAAAAGAACTTATTCAAGAAGTTTTAAAGAAGGAGATTTGGTCCTCAAATGGGATGAGGATAGAACTAAACCAATAAAGCACAAAAAAATTGTTTCTCTCCATATTTTTCCATATATAGTCTCTAGCTTCAAGTCCCACAATGATTTCCAACTCATAAGGATGAATGGTGAAGATATTCCTATCCCAGTCAATGGGATACATCTAAAACATTGTTATTAAGGAATCTAAGTCCCCTATACATAGTTAGTTGTTTTTTATTTTTCTCTAAGAAATTTATAACACATTAGTTTATTTTTATTTTTCCCTAAATAAGAGATTTATTGCACAATTTTTTGATAGGTTAATTTCCTTTGCATTATTAGGTTAGTTTCCCTTTCAAATTTGTTTCTTTCCCTATTTGTTGGAATTATTTGTCTTTCCAAGTATAAAGGTTATCTTATAGTCAATGTAAATTATCCATGTATCATGTAAATGATCTAAGAGTCATGTATCTATTCTAAGTTCTAAATCATAGCAGGCATGCTTCCCAACCAAGTTGCCAAAGAAGTTGACCAAATTTGGTGTATATACCAAAAATGTGCCTAGTGTAAGAGTCTAGTAGAAGGAATGGGATCCTGATTAAAGAGTGACCTAATGCCATAAGGAGGAGATAGACCTAAAGTGGAGATCATATAACTTTTGAAAATATTTTTAAATACTTTAAACAACCTTAAAGTGTGATCTAATTAATCTTTAAGGGATAGATCTACAATTACAGGTGAATTATCCAAGTAATTTTCTTAGTGTCTAAGAACATGGCCCAGGTTACACAAGCTTTATGAAATCATCATCTCATTGAAATATTGAGAAAAATATGGACTATGGAAATTTTATAAACTAGAACATCATCAAGACATCATGTCAGAAACAAATTTACCAGCTTGTTTGAACTTTTTTTAATCTCCCCTTATAAATATCTTGAAACTAGCTGATTAGGTGGGTAGAATCCTTTTGACCTCAAGAACATCTCCAAAACATTTGGTCCCTCCATGAATTTTTTATTTAATATATAAATATTCAAAGTGGGTCAAATTATGGGATACATTCATGTGAGATTCAAATTAAATCTTGATCAAAAATCCATTGGGGATTAAATTTGATAGTTTATAGGACATCAAATATGTCCACAGAGACATCAAATGATTTTCATGAAAATTTCAAAGTTAATTACCATAAACTAGATATTAGGGTTTCCAATAGTTCCAATATCAATGGCTCACATTTAATCATACACCTTGATCCAATAGAGTGAGGCATCCTGATAGTGTCAGTGTGTCCCTAGATCATAAATGGAGTGCATTTAATCATACATCAAGATCAATGGAGAAATATGAGTCAAAAGGGTTAGAGGATATTGATGATGAATATAAATAAGACAAATTTCAAATGTTATTGGGTCCTAGTAGAATATCGATAAAATATGGTGAAAATGACACAAAATTATCTAACGAATGTGTCCCCAAAAGGAAATTGGGGCCACATATAGAATATTACTATTTTTGTTGTATGAAAGTATTCATCAGTCTTGTTAATCCATATAATTTTATTTTATAGAGTGTAAAATAAAGATTTGAGATGAGACTCTCCTACAAAGAAGTTAATCATTAACCCATACATGTGTCCTACAAGGTAACTGCATAAATAAAATTCACATAATAGGTTTTTCTACTCTTGGGTGCTATTTATATAGGCCTCCATGAATTATTTCTCATCTTAAAATCCATGGGACATACCTAAAAAAATAATTAATAAATTTCACCTATGAAATTGTTCTTTAAGAAAAATATTGTTTACAGAAGAGGGTTACCTATATGAAAAACAATTTATCCTAGTTCACAAGCTATTTGAAGGGTAGATTCTACTTTTTCTTATTATTTATTTGACTCTTCAATATTTTCCTTTAATTTATTATTTTATAATTTTAACTTTCTAAACTCTTCTCAAGTTTCATCCCAAAGGGTCATAATATTTTGATAAGACAATTAGGTTTGGACCCCTTGGTATACTTAAATTTTAGTCTCAAATTCATTATATTTTATAAATACTTTCTCATTATCTTTTTCTATGAATAATATTTTCATTTTATAGAGATGAAATATTAGTTTCCTTACCTTTAAATTTCATTTTAAAGATTACAATATCTTATTACTATTTTTTGATGGTAGTTTCTACTTTGAAAAGAGGAGGGCTTACAATACTTCTAACTCTTCATCATGACTAGAAGATTAAACTTTTTCTTCTTCCATTGGGGATTTTCCTCGATCAAATGGTGTTTATGATGAGTATGGTGGAGGAGATGAAGATGTAGTATATTTTTCTTTAGCTTCCTATAGTGACTCTACCATAGTGGCTAACTCTTCAATTCCTATTGTAGTTTCTTCACCAATTTCTTCATGTCCAAATTCTTCTTCAATTTCATTATCTATTGGTTCTACTTTAGTAATTGTAATCTCCATAGGAGATATGTAAATTAGATTCCTTAGGGTCTCATTAGCATCCATTTTTTGGTTTTCTTATTCCTACAAAATCAATCTCCTTCTTCTTCATGGTTGAGTTATAGGTCTAGGTTCCTTCATTGGAACTCTTCTTCTTTTAGAATATCTCCTTATAATCCTAAGTGAAACTACCTCTAGATATGGTATTTCTTCCTTAGAGATATCTATTAGTTCCTGAGGAGTAACTATCTCTAGAGTAATTTTAGATCTTATTTTTGAAAACCTTACTCTTAGTTTCCCTTTTTTTACTACCTTCAAAGATGGTTATTCTATATAATATATCTCTTTTATAGTATAAATTGGTGTCTAGGATAGATAAAGAGATCTTCTTTTCTTAGGATTCCTATTCAAATTATTAATCGAGAATGCTTCCTAAGTATTTTATCCATTTTGTTCTTTTATAAAGTGATGTTTACAAATGAACTAAATCAACCCATGATGCCTTATGGAAGTCATTCCTCTTCTATGCTTAAATGCCATACATTATAGGGATCTTAGTAAAAATAGTGGCAAGTTCACCTTATTTTCTGGTGTATGTAGACCTTGTCTCAAATATGTGTCAATTCTAATGTTGTCATAGCTAAGAGACCCATACTATCCATCATAATTTAGATACTTGATGACCTAAAAGGTAGTTATTTTACAAGGCTTAGGTAGGATTTCTCTTTTGGTACCTTTGAAAACTCCTTAAGGGTTGATAATTATCTTTGGAACTGCGTCCACTTCTTCATGGAATATTTTACTGAGGTCATTGAAGGTATACCTCCCTATAATATTAACTCCTTCATCTAGGATGCCTAAGATTTCACTAATCACCTGAGTGGTTACTATAATTTGAACACCTTTCACTTTGGTGTGATCATCCTAAAGATTGCCCATGAATTACTTGACCAACCATTCATCATACCATTTAATTTTTTGTAGGAATTCCAACCATACTACCTCATCAAAAATTACATCCACTACCCCATCATCCAATAATAATTATAAATACTTTGGCTCAAAAAAATTCTCTTGACCCATTTATGGAAGTTATAGAGCTTGTTTGGATACAAGGGTACAGTCTCAAGAAAGCTATTATAAAGTGATTTATGACATTAAAATCAAGATAGAATGTTTGTGGTGTTAGAGTGATTTTAAAGGATCATGTCACATTTTAAATTGAATTCTATCATCATTGCTCCTATCTTCAAGATAAGTCTAAAGCTTTCATTCAATGATGAGACATTAGTGCTAAAGTGAAAATGGTTAATCAACATGTGTATGGTAAATAATGAAATATATGCAATGATTCCCTTCATTCTTTCTACATATTGGGTTATGCCATCCACCCACTAATTTATTTTCCTAGGGTTCTAAGCTAACATCTTTCATCACTTTTCCTTGTAACTACTTTATTCTCTCATGATTGTTAATATATCATGCCTCCTTTTTATAAAAGTATATCCTTATGGTACATTGTACCCTACTCTCAAAAGACACTTTCCATTTTTGAAATGACCTCTTTTTCATACCCCTAATTTTTAGGACACTTTCCATTTTTAGATAAAATATTCCTTCAAGGATGGGTAAATATGACATTTAACAACTTAAATCTAACCTTATATATATAAGAATAAATTATAAAATAACTCAATTTCTTGTGATGTTATCTTTGCTCCTTAGGCTACCACTTATCATATAATAATTATAATACATCAGTTAATTAAGGAAAATATATAGCATAGTAAAAAAACCAATTTTATTGCTTTATTCCTTTGAAAAGTTACCATTACTATTTTTCAACTTCTCATTTTCTTTATTTTTTATATTTTTTTAAATTTAAATATTTTTTAATTTTTTAATTTTTTGGGAGAAGGAATTCCATTTCTAGTTTTCAATACTTCCCCTTTATTTGGAGTAGGACCACCATTTCTTATTTTTAATCCTCCCCTTTACATGGGCTTCAATCCTCATCCTTTGACTATGATGGAAGAACAAGGTTCTTTCTCATAGTCAAATTCATCTTGAGACTGAATTTGTTTGAAAAATTCCTCCTTGATAGAGTTTATTGATAGAGACTTATTCTATGCCCATTGAATATTATTGTATTATTATTTCCATATATTGTCAACAACTAAATTGATCCATTGCGAAACATCTTCTCTATTTGGTAGGGTTCCAACCTACTAGACTTGAGCTTCAATTTAAACTATTGAAACTTAAAATCAAATAATAGAGCCCAATCTCCTTCTTTGAATATTCTCTCCTTGATATGGGTGTCATGATAGTGATTTCTTTGATGTTTTATAAGTTTTATCTTTTACAAGGCTTATATTATCATTTCATCTAATTCATTGGGATGAAGATTTCACTTTTTTATTCATTATCAATATCTATGCCTACTTCAGCTACTATTCTCAAAGTCTATAATTCAAATTATATTGGGAGTAGAGGCTTCTTTTCAAATAAGATTTAATAAGGTAATAAATCTATGGTGGATTTCCATGTGGTATTTTAATCCCATATTACCTCAGGTAGTTTGTGTGCTCAATATTCTATATAGATGCTAACTATCTTAGTCAAGACATTCTCCAACTCTCTATTGGTAACCTCGACCTATCCATTGGCCTATAGATGATATGGAGATGAATTATAGTGCCTAATTTGGTAGTGATATATGAATAATTTGGTCATAGTATAAACTAATTAAGGACCTTAGATAGATAATATGGTGCTCTAAAGTATTACATAATTATGTAATACAAAAAATTAGCAACTGTCTCCTCTCTTGAAAATGGGAGAACTTAAACCTCTACCCATTTGGTGAAATAAAGTGTGCATAAAATTATTCCCATCCTTGATATGATGGGTCAGTACTACTAAAATAGTATATTCACCTTTTATTAAAAGGTCATAAAACCACTTAAAGATGAAGAGGCATTTAATTGGATAATGTGGATCTTCCCATCCTTTGGTAAGGATCACTTTGCCATACATTTATTTTCACATTTATATGAAGTGAAGGCTAATAGTACCCAACCCCAAGGATCTTATGGTAATTAATAATAGATAAATAATTTCCTAGTTTAGGTTCATTATGATAAGTCCTTATGATGTCATAAATCTCAATTTCTCTTACACACATGAAAAACAAATGGTCAAATCCACACTTAAAAAAAACACCATTAATCCATTTAAAATGAGAATTATCTATAATTAAGCATTTATTTTAATTATTATTAAAATTACATGGAAACTTCCTTATGGACAATTAGTTTTCCATGTCATCAAACCATGGTATGTTAAAATTATTTATGGTTTCTCATTAGGAATTTATCTTCCACTAGTTCATTTTCACCTAAAACATTCAAACTTGAAAAAAGTTAGTAACTATATTAAATTTTATAGGCTTATCAATAATGGAAAGGTTAAACCCATATAAAATTAGTAACCATATAATTATCCTACCTCCCACTACTAATTTATTCATTAAATATATTATGGCTAAGTTATATGTGTAAATAAGGACCTTATATCTAGTGATGTGGTGCCTGAACTTGTTCATTACATATATAATAGCCAGGTATTTTTTTTAGTGGTGGTATAATTTATTTTAATTAGGGTGGGATTCTTGTTGGTATATTAGATAGAATAATTTTTTCCTTGTTCATGTTTTTGTCCAAGGACTACCCCAATAACATTATTAGAATCATTTGTATGAATGTGTAAGGTCTTCTCCCAGTTAGGACCTCTTGTAATTGGAGGAAAAATTAGTTTTTATTTTATTAATTCAAAGGTTTTTTGTAGTTTTCCTTTCCATATAAACTCATTATCGTTGGTAAGCAAGGAAAACATAAGTGTAACTATTTTTTTGAAGCCTTATATAAAACATATATAATATCATGTATTTCCCAAGAAAATTTTGATATGAGTATGAGTTTTAAAATCAGGAATATTAGAAACAAATTAAATAATTTTTTGATTCACTTATATCCCATGTGTTGATATGTGGTGTCCTATTATAATTCCTTGGTCAATCATCATTAAATATTTTTCATGAATCAAAGATAGTTGATGTTGTTCACATCTAGTTAACACTTTGTCTATGTTATTTAAAGCTTCATCAAAATAAACACCATGAATAGTAAATTCATCCATGCATACCTGTACATAATCATTTTTTAGATCAAAAAATATGGCCAAGACTATCCTTTGAAAGGTGGTAGGTGCATTATAAAAGCCAAAGGGTATTACTCTATAGGAAAATGTTCCATAAGGGAATGTAAAGGTTGGCTTGCATGGGACTTTTTGGGATGCCCTTATCTAATTTCAATAACTAAATGCATCTAAGAAGGAGAAATAATTCTTATTACTTATATTATCTAATAGATAGTGTATGAAAGGTAGGGGAATGTAATCTCTCATGGTGGTTTTATTTACTTCTTAGTAACCTATATATATTCTCAAATTTCCATTCTTTTTAGGTACTATCATAAGTGTTTATTCACATTAACCATTTGATTTCAGGTAAATGAATATCACATACAATAACATATGTGTCTCCTATTTAACTATGTCTCTTAGTTTTTGGTTGATTATTCTTTGAGGTTGTATAATAGGTCTAGTGTTATCAGTACATATGTTATGAGTGCACACACTTGGGTGGATGATATAAATGTCATTTTAATACCATGAAAAGGACTTTATAGGTTTATTCAAGACATAAAACACCTTATTTTACTATTTTTCATCCAAATATTTGTTTATGTTTAGCATTTTTCTAGGTTGGATAGTGATTTGATTAGTCTCTAGGTAGATGGAGTTGACCTACCTAAATTAATTCATCAAAGAGTTTAGAGGGTATGGATGTGGTAACATCATATGGAAAGTGGTGACATATTAAAATAAATTATCCCCTTTTTAAACTACATTTTAAAATAGATAATGAAAATCTATTAATGTATCTTGATTATCTTTTGCCCATGTGATAATGCTCTACTAAATGGGTGTATGGGCATACATGTCATTAGGAGTGGCTGAGTTAATTAGTTTTTTTATAGAGGATGGTGTTTAGTACTCTAGATATATACTAATAGACTCTAGATATAGTCTAAAAATCTCTGAATCCAAACTTTTAGTATCCAAAGCTAGTATGTTATACTCTAGAGCTAGACTGTCAGACTCTAAAGCTCATTTGATAGAGTCTAGAGTTAGACTGTTAGACTCTAGAATTAAACTAGGCTCTTCAAGATTCCATTTTAGTTATTCATATAAATAATTTGTGTGATATTTTATTTTTACCATGGATAATTATTAGAGACTTGATATTTTGCTCCAGATCATCAACTCATAGGTGATATGGAAGATATACATATGGTTTTACAAGTTTATACAAAGAAATCCATTTTGATTTTATTCCATTTGAAATGGTAATGTTTCTTGACCTAAAATATATTAATGGTGTAACTTTATTTAACCAAAGTCTTCCTAAGATTAATGTATATCCAAGTGTTTTAATCTTTGGTTGTGGTATCATGAAATCCAAATGATACTCACAAGATTCCACTATAAAAGAGGCATCCTCAATTGTTTCCTCAGATTTTGAAATACACTAGTCTATCATTTTTAAGATTATACAATTAGGTTACACCCTTATAAGGGATAAGGATTTTCTATTTTCTATTTTCCTCAAATTAATGACATCTCTTGTGTCCATAAGTGAATTGGGTATCTCCTTACTTCATATGGCTATAGAAATAATAGGTTTTATAATATCTCCATATTTGGGTAGAAAGAGTTTTTCTATTAGTAAATTAATAAATTTTCCATCCACTTTTATGGTTTTAGGATATTTTATTTTCCTACTTAGATATTTTATGTACAAACCCTTAATGATATCTCTTATAGTTATTAGCAATGGAATTTAAATGTTTAATTTCCTCAACTCTTGAACCGGTTCATATTAACTCTTATTTCTAGTTTATTTAAGCCATTATAGAAAAGGAATGATTAGAGGAACCATAATGGTTTCTTGAGGTATTTATTTTACCTTTTTAGGTTTAAGATTGGTTAGATCAACATAAGATTCTATTTTTTCATTTGTGACTTCAATTATGGTTATTTAACGGTTTTTTAATGTCTTACATGATCTCCATTGTACATTCCAATAGTTTATGACACCAAATCCCAAGGTTCCTTTAAACTCAGTTCTATAGATAGGAGCCAATTGTATATTATTTAGATTTATTACTATCTATTTAGGTAGTTGAGGCTAAGCCATTTATTCCATTTACAAAATTTGAGTGGTATGGGAAGTCATTTGTACTTGTTATTATGGAAACCTCCTATATTTATTAAAGTTTTGATAGTGAATCCATTACTAGTTTATCCATGATTGAGGATTTAACTAGGGCATCCAAGGTTATTGGTGAGGTTAAGGTATCCACTTATGGGGTGTTCACTCTTATGTACCCCACGATGGAGGTCCTCATGCTTGTGGAGTTACTTGTGTAGTTCATGGAATCATATATGGGTTAGAAGGAGCTCTATGATCAAAATGTTTCTAATTTTGATTATGGGAAAATTGGTTTCCTTATCTGTTGACATAGTGGATTGCACCTGGGGTAAGAAGCCTAGCTCCTGCCCTTCCACACGCAATAATGGAAACTCCCCTCTCAACTATGGGACTGATGAATCTGGAGGGGAGAGTCTCTAGATAAGGGCTAGCTCTCTTTGATGTATCTTTAAGGTCCTGGTTTCTCCTACTGCTAAAAAATAAATGGAAAAAAGGGGGGATGAAAAGGGAGAGAGAGATGCTAAAACTAGAACCTAAGCCTAAAAAATGAAAAGGTGATACACTTGAAAAGTTGACCCACCTAGCCCAAATATACACTTTTCACCAAAAAGAAGCACCCATACACTTCATCTAAAGTGGGAAGCTCTTTTGTAACAGTCAGCTAGGGGTCCGTGGAAATACAGGGAGGAAGAAACTACCAGAGGTATCCTCAAACACACTTATGAAAGCCTATTCACAGGCACCTATATTCTTGATGTAGACACTTCTGGCAGACTTGTAGAAAGGAGACTTCACAATGCACTGGACATGCCATAATTGATCTATGAAAAGCATGAAAGACAATGAATTACCACAAAATAAGAACACAGACATATACTTTAAAGTGCAAATCTAGATAGAGGTAAAAATGCTAAGTCCTAATTTAAGGTAAAATCTAGTAGTGCTCTACCTTACAAGCTCGAGAGATTTTTGGGCAGAGTTTTTGCCTTAAGGATAAGAGAGTCCATTCTCAAATGAGAATTTTACAATATATAGAAAGAGGAAGAGAACTTGGCACTTTTTGGGAAAGACTTTGGCACTCTTTTTGCAAGCTGGCCCATGTGTGCTCTAAGCCTTGGGAAGAGGAAGCCATTTCATTGTTAGCTCTTGCTTTGACTTTGGCATTCCACATTAATGTGAAAACATGGCTGCACCTCTTTTCTACAAATAGACTACTCTTTTCTTGCAAATAGACTACAGTTTGTCCCCTCATAAATGCCAAATGGAGAGAGCAAGCCATGTCACTCACTGTTTGTGCCATTTGATTACCATCTAGCAATAACTTTCCTTCTTATTTGTCTCTTTCTACACCTTGTCTTCTTCCTAGTTTTTGTCTCTTTCTAGCTCCTTCAGCCCTCAGGGCTATCTTTTGGTGTGTCACTACATTCCTTGGGATCTTTTCTACTTGCCTCAACCATTTTCCACTAATTTTCAAATAAGTGACACATGGCACATTCTATTGTGAAATGGGAAGGACATGTGGTAGCATCCACTTGACTCATAGGAGATTTAGGCACCTTTTAGAGGTCTTGCAAAAGAGGACATGTGTTAGCTTCTACTTTCTTTAGCAATTTGTCCAAGGCCCACCACTTTTCTCATGGGACAAAAGAGAGAGACTGTGGGTGCTGATGCTTGTCAGCTTCCACTGAGCCTTACAAGGGACACGTGGCACATTCTGCTACTCTTAGAAAAGCATGTCATAGCCTTCCATGGTTTCCACTTGGCACCTTCTACGCTCTAGATTTCTTGGTGTAAAATTGACATTCACAGGCCCATCACAGTTTGAAAACCAATGGCTAGTCTATCTTCTTAAACTTTATACCTTACAAGATGTCACCATCCTTGGCAAATTCCTTTAGGTCTTTTCTTGTGGCCTTTCTTCTTCACAGGCTTTTCCTTTAGACAGTTTTCCTGAGGACAAAAAGTATGCAAGAATTGTCTCAATTAGTTTAATTTCTTCAAAATTTTCTCTGGGTCCCTTTCTTTGGAATTTTCTCAGCTTTTTTTCTCTCCCGTGGCCTCCCCAGATTTCTTCAAACTTTTTGTCTGAAGGAATTCCTTCAGACAAAAAGTCTGAAAGAATTCATTTCAATACATAAGTCCTTTCTATGGGATTTTTTCTGGAAGTGCTTCCAAATTCCTTCGAGCTTTTTGTCTAAAGGAATTCCTTCAGACAAAAAATTTGAAGGAATTATGTCATTGCCTTAACAAAATTCCAAAAAAAAATACCTTTACAGCTCTCTCTTTGAAGTGTTCTCTACCCTCCGCAAGGGCTCTTAAACCTGGAACTACCCTCTGCAAGGGTGCTTGTCCTTTGAGAGACTTGAAATTTTTACATTGAACTACTCCTTTGAACCAACCATTGAACCAATTTAATGGTTCAAACAATTGTTGAACCAAGGCACCAAACCGAATGCAATGAATCATTTAATTGAACCTGCTGATGAACTTTGCATTGAACTTTGCCAATGAACTTAGCTTTAAACCAAAACAATGAAATTTTATGATTGAACTAAGGGTTTAACTTTTGTTAAAGCATTGAACCAACTAAATTGAACCAAGCCTTTGAACTAAGCTGATGAACTTTATAGTTAAATTGAAGCATTGGACTTTGTTGATGAGCTGAGGCATTAAACAAAGTGATTGAACCATCTGATTGAAACAAAACATTGAACCAAAATGTTGGACCAATGCATTGAACCAAGCCAATGAACCATTTTATTGAACCAAAGTGATGAACTTTGCTGATTGAACCAAGGCTTTAAACTGAAGCATTGAACCAAGGCATTGAACCAAGCACATTGAACCGGTTCAATGGTTCAACGATTCAAAGGTGCTAAATCTTGGAAAGATTATGTCTTTGAACCACTCTTATAACCTTAAGGAAAAGTGTCTTTGAACCATTTTATCTCTCTTTCCTTATGAATTTATTTAGACAAGATTCTGAAGAAGCTTTGTAAAACCTTGCACTCTCTGAACTGGTTATTCAACTACCGAAAGACTACACCTACAGAGTTCATAGAAATGGACCTGTAGAGTCCATATAAATTCTATAGAGTCCATAGAAATAGATATATTCATACAAAATAAAAAAATGAAATGGCCTAGAATAGCAAGGATAGAAGGGGACCGATTTTTGGCCTATTGGGCAAAAAATGGTCAACAAATTGGTGACTCCCAGGGGAAGCATGCCTACTATGATTAAAGACCAATTGCCTTTAAGTCCATTGGGCATGGATTCAGATGTAGCTTGAAAAAAGTTAGAAACAGCCCTAACAGATCCAAGAATCAAACATGAACCTTTTACCTCACACACAAAGGAAAACACATAAGGCTAAAACCACTACTTGTGCAAACTACACTTAGAAAAAGTAGGAAAAGAAACTAAAAACAACTACTATATACAACTAACCAGGTACATCTAATTCCCTTCTAAATCAAAGGGAAAACTTATTAAGTCTCCTTCCTGGCAAGGAAACTTATGGTGCCAGATAAGTGGCTGAATGAAATGGAGAGTTGGTGACCTGCTCCTCTTCCCTGCCACCTGGGTTGGCTTGTATCCAAGTAGATCAAATTAAAACATGCTTCCAACATATACGTACTCTATTTGTTCTTGGAAGCTTCCCTTCTATTGGTTCTTCATGCTGGTGTATCTCATCAAGAAATCAATCATTGTTGGCTCATCACCATAAGCCCCTTGATATGCATCATTGACTAGCTTGTTCTCTTCTGCCTCATGCTCAAGTTCCATGGTATGACCATCCTCCTTGATGATTTCAAAGAAAGTATCTTTAGATTCACCAGCCTATTGAAAGGATAAGCCCCTTTACATCCTTATTTAAATCCCAATGTTACCTTCTCCACTCTTATCCAGCTCATAGCCTCCTTGAAGAATAGTGCAGCTTGCCCTAATGACTTCAAATGAATCATTCAAAACATGAACAAGAGATTTTCCATGCTCCTCCATGACATTTATGGTGATCTCCTCCTCATCCTTACTCATGAAGTCTCCCTAGTTAGTCATAAAATGAGCATATTCCTCTTCACTTGATTCCTTCAAGACAAGTTCCTCCTTGAGAAGGGGTGAAGTGGAAGGCTGATGGATGAACTCATGTGGAAGAGGAGGTAGTCCTTGAATTAGAATCAAATGATTATCCTCTTTACATTTGGTCAGCACTTCATCTATATTAGGCATGGCATGATAGCTCTCTTGGAGGTGTGTGGATGGAGCGTGTTCAGACATGGAATCTACTACTTGGTCTGAAATGTCCATCACACGATGGCTGAGGAAATTCACCCTAGACTCCAACTCTTCAATTTGCTTGTCTATATCTTCTTGAAAGAGCCTTTCTTAGAGGTCACAATCATCATCAAGAGTAGGATCAGCCTCATCTTCTTCAAGGTTTTGAGCAAAATCTTTCTCCTTCTCTTCCTTTCTGCCCCAAGATTCAATTGTTTGCTTCCAACTCATGACCTTGGGATTGGAATTTTCCTCTTGTGAACAATGAGTAACTTTATCTTCTTCAAGGTCCTGAGCTGGTTCATGATGTTCCTTCTTCTAGCTTGGAATTTGTAGATCATGTTTAAAGACTTGAGGAGGTTGGGGAAGATTTGGGAGAGTCTGCTCATTTACAGGAAGAGCTATCTGAAAAGAGGCATGTTGAAAAGCTAGGTGTATGAGATTAAAGGAAAGGTCAATTGATGCATCAAATGAGTTAGAATGAGCAAGTGCCATCTAATATAAAGGATTTGGCACACAAGAGGGAGTTTTATCTAAAATAGGAGGGGGCACACAAGGCTTGTCAAAATCAAGTTTTGAAAAGGAAATAGGGGATCCTTTTAAAACCTCATGAGAAAATGGGGGCAGATCTTGGGCCAAAATCACTTGATTTTTGTCTCTCCACTTTACCAACACTTCATCAATATTAAAATCACCTTAAGGATTGGTAGAAGGGGTATCTTTTGGCACTGTCTCCCTTATAAGGTCTAAAAACTCCATCTCTCTTTCTCCAAGTAGTCTCATCTTAGCCTCTAATTCATCAATCTACTTAGCTAGATTATCCTCATTTTGTACCTCTTAGAGCTCATAAGAATCATTATAGAGATGGAAAGTGCATGAAGGTTTCCATGAAATGAAAGACTATTCTTGAAGAAGGGTGGGAGGGACTTGAAAAGGACTAACCTCATTTTGTACCTCACACTCTTGGATAATGTCTTTTTCCTCCTTTCTATTCCATGACTCAACCACTTTATTCTAGCTCAAGATATTCGAACTGGGCATCTCATTTTGGGGTGATGAGGCCACAATGTGAGAGGGTAGTGAGGGTTTAGATTCCACTTCCCTTGCTACCAAAATGGACTATTGCATCTGAAGATTTGCTAATTTGATTTGTTTATCAAGATTATCCTTAAACACAAGATTTATTTTTTCGAAACTCTCCTCAACATGATTAGGGAAAGGACTTTGATAGGCTTGACATGGCTTATAAGCAGGGGCTATGTATGACTAATATGATACTTGGGGAAGCAATTATGTAGGTTGATAGAGTTAGTAAGGCTGCCTCTCATGAATACTCAGCTTCTCTTCCAAAGATGCAATCAAACCACTCACATCTAGCATCTCACTTATAAGCCTTTCCCAATTGGCTCTTTTAATAGGAGCCAATTCACTCTTAACCTAATCTAGTACATTTCTCACTTGATGGATGACATGATCAAGAATTTCTTGGCCACATCCCCTTCTGGTGTCAAGATCTATTACATACTTTTTGTATCCTAGTAGTGTTCATTTGAAGGTGGAAACGGGTTGGTTGGCAAAGAGACTGGGTTGAGTAGGAGAAGTGACACATTAAGAAGACTAGGCATAAGGCTGATATAGCTTATGATAGGGTTGAAACTAGTCATATTTAACCTAATAAGGATCAACATAAGGTTGGTAAGGATCATAGCCAAACTAGCCAAGGAAAATAGGGTCCATGGCTCTAAACGATGGAATTATACATACCAAAATACTATTTCTTGATGGCACCATAAACTACTTAACCAGTTGATTTAACTCAGAGTTACCATTGGTGTTGATACAAAATCCTCAAAAGTATGGTTGGTTGAAGAACAAACCAAAAATTGTTCAACTCTTTGGACACAACTTATCCTAGTTATTCCCACTGGGCGTGCCAAAATTTTTTGACGTAGTCAATTGCACCCAGGGTAGGAGGCCTAGCTCCTGCCCTTCCACATGTAATAATGGGAACTCCCCTCTCACCTATGGGACCAGTGAAGATAGAGGGGAGAGTCTCTAGATAAGGGCTAGCTCCCTTTGATGTATCTTTTAGGCCCTAGTTTATCCTACTACTAACAAATAAATGGAAAAAAGGGGGGATGAAAAGGGAGAGAGAGATGCTAAAAACAAAACCTGAGCCTAAAAAATGAAAAGGTGATACACCATAAAAGTTGACCCACCCAGCCTGAATATACACTTTTCACCAAAAAGAAGCACCCATACACCTCATCTGAAGTCAGAAGATATTTTGCAACAGTTAGCTAGGGGTCCATGGAAATATAAGGAGGAAGAAACTACCAGAGGCATCCTCAGACACACTTATGGTAGCCTATTCACAGGCACCTACATTCTTGCTATAGACACTTCTGGCAGACCTGTAAAAAGGAGACTTCATAATGCACTGGACATGTTTTAATTGATATGTGAAAAGCATGAAAGACAATGAATTAACACAAAAGAAGAACACAGACATATACTTTATAGTGCAAGTCTAGATAGAGGTAAAAATGTTAAGTCCTGATTCAGGGTAAAATCTAGTAGCGGTCTGCCTTACAAGCCTGAGAGATTTTTGGGCAGAGTTTTTGCCTTAAGGCTAAGAGATTCCATTCTCAAATGAGAAGTTTACAATATATAAAAATAGGAAGATAACTTAGCACTTTTTGGGAAAGACTTTGGTGCTCTTTTTGTAAAGTGGCCCATGTGCGCTCTGAGCCTTGGGAAGAGGAAGCCATTTGATTGTCATCTCCTGCTTTGACTTTGGTATTCCACATTAATGTGAAAACATGGCCATGCCTATTTTCTACAAATAGATTAATCTTTTCCTAAAAATAGACTATGGTTTATCCCCTCATAAATGCCAAATGGAGAGAGTAGGCTGCACCGCTCACTATTTGTGTTGTTTGATGACCATCTAGTAATAACTTGCCTCCTGCTTTGTCTCTTTTTGCACCTTATCTTCTTCCTAGTTTTTATCTCTTTCTATCTCCTTTGGCCCTCAGGGCTATCTTTTGGCAAGTCTCTACATTCCTTAGGCTCTTTTCTACTTGCCTTAGCCATTTTCCACTGATTTTCAAATAAGTGACATGTGGCACATTTTGCTATGAAACATATATGACACGTGGCAACATTCACTTGACTCATAGGAGCTTTAGGCAACCTTTGAAGGTCCTAAAAAAGAGGACATGTGTTGGCTTCTACTTTCTTTAGCAATTCATCTGGGGCCCACCACTTTTCTCATGATACAAAAGAGAGAGACTGCGGGTGCTGATACTTGTCAGCTTCCATTGAGCCTTACAAGGGACATGTGGCACATTCCACTGCTCCTAGAAAATCATGTCAGAGCCTTCTACGGTTGCCACTTGGCATCTTCTATGCTCTATATTTATTGGTGTAAAATTGATGTTCATGAGCCCATCATAGTTTGAAAACCAATGGCTAGTCTATCTTCTCAAAGTTGACAGCTTCCGAGATGTCACCGTCTTTAGCAAATTCCTTCAGGCCTTTTCATGTGGCCTTTCTTTTTCACGGGCTTTTCCTTCAAAAAAATTTCCCATCGATAAAAGGTCTGTGAGAATTGTCTCAGTTGCTTTGATTTCTTCAAAATTTTCTTTGGGTCCCTTTCTTTGGAATTTTCTCAGCTTTTTTCTCTCCTGTGGTCTCCCCAAATTTCTTCAGACTTTTTGTTCAAAGGAATTCCTTTCGACAAAAGGTCTGAAAGAATTCATTTCAGTGCTTAAGTCATTTCTGTAAGATTTTGTCAAGCAGTGCTTCTGAATTCCTTCGGGTTTTTTGTCTGAAGGAATTCCTTCAGACAAAAAGTTTGAAGGAATTATGTCGTTGCCTTAATGAAATTCCAAAAAAAACTTACCTTTGCAGCTCTCTCTTTGAAGTGTTCTCTACCCTCCAAAAGGGATCTTGAACCTAGAACTACCCTCCATAAGGGTGCTTGTCCTTCAAGAGAATTGAACTTTTTGCATTGAACCACTCCTTTGAACCAACTGTTGAACCAATTGATTGAATCGGTTTAATGGTTCAAACAGTTGTTGAACCAAGGCACTGAACTAAATGCAATGAACCATTTGATTGAACCTACTGATGAACTTTACATTAAACTTTGCTGATGAACTTAGCTTTAAACCAAAATGATGAACTTTGCTGATTGAACCAAGCATTGAACTTTTTCCAAAGCGTTGAATCAACTGAATTAAACCAAGCCTTTGAACCGAGCTGATGAACTTTACAGTCGAACCGAAGCATTGAACTTTGTAGATGAACCGAGGTGTTCAACTAAGTGATTGAAACATTTGATTGAATTGAAACATTAAACGAAAATGTTGGACCAATGCATTAAACCAAGCTGATGAACCATTTGATTGAGCCAAAGCAATGACCTTTGTCGATTAAACCAAGGCTTTAAACTAAAGTGTTGAACCAAGTGCATTGAACTGGTTTAATGGTTCAACGGTTCAAAGGTGCTAACTCTTGGAAAAATTATGTCTTTGAACCACTCTTCCAACCTTAAGGAAAAGTTTCTTTGAACCATTTTAGCTCTCTTTCCTTATGAATTTCTTCGAACAAGAGTCCAAAGAAGCTTTGTAAAACCTTGCACTCTTTGAACTGATTCTTCAACTGCTGAAAGACTACACCTACAGAGTTCATAGAAATGGACAGATTCATGCAAAATCAAAAAATGAAATGGCCCAGAATAGCAGGGATAGATGGGGACCGATTTTTAGCCTGTTGGGCAAAAAATATCCAACACTATCTTTATATGAAGTTGAGCTCTTTTATTGGTTAGGTTACCTATTTAAATTTATTCTTAAGGATAGGTATTAGGGCATTTTTATTGGTATCATGATCATTTGAATCACATATCTCACACACATATATTATATCCAAATGTTTATATTATATATCATGCTTCAATCTACATTTAGGACATTATATGTCTAGTAGATCAGTGGTAGCATTAGATTTAGATTTTAAGACATATATAATATTATTTAATTTTACTAAAATATATATCTTTAGGTTTGAGAATGCTTCCATGAGTTGATCTACATTAGTAAAACTTTTCCCTATTTTTGGCTAACACACCCTCTAGTTATTGAGTAATTATTACATAATTTAGGTATGTCTTTGAGATCAAGATTGTTTACATCTCCTTTACTCATAAGGTTCAAAGATTCCCTAGCATCATAATAAATACATTTTAAGAAAACTATTTTCCAAACTTCATCACTTAATTCATATCCACATTTCCTATGAATAAATTGGAAGTGCTCAAGGTAGTATTCAATTTTATCTCTTCCTCTATAACAATTCTAATATTTATCTAGGAATTTAGTCTCCATATTATCCAATGATACAATGGAGTTTGGATATAATATAATAAACCATATCATGGTTGATTCTTTAAGTGCATAAGGGAATAATTTTAACTATTGACTATCAATTCTATAATCACAAGTTTGAAATAGGGCTTTAAATTCAAAAAGGAATTGATCAAGATCTTCCATGGGTTTTACTCTAAAGGTGGGTAGGATAGATGCGAAAATATCCTTCATATTATTTATATCATCATCTTTTAGTAAAATGGGATAGGTGAAGGTCCTTCTAGGTGGATTAGTCATATTTTGTGCATTTCAATCAAGATTTAGTACATTTTATATGTTTTCTCTAATTTATTCCCAAGAAATGTTATAAAGGGTGTTCCTAAGAAGTGGTGACTTATTAGAGGACCGTTGGAAGGATATTTGACTAAGACTCAATGTTTTGGTTTAAAATGTTCTTTAACCTTAATTTCCTTTGGAATGATGTACCTAAGTTTTTATGGTGGTCCAAAAGTTTAGGCGCAGATAATTATGTTTCTTCTTTAAAAGTTTCAAAATATCCTTAGTTTCTTCTTATAATTTTCCACTTCATCTAAGTGTGCTTTTATTATAGAAATTATGGTGTCCTACTAAGGGTTATTTGGAATGAATCTTCCATGTGAATCTCTATATTTGATCATATATCTTTGCTAAATAGTTCTATTAGTTTATGATATTCACCTTACTAAAACCTAAATTGTACTTGGAAATAGAATTATAAATGACTGGTGTCATCAATCCATTCATTTAATCAATCATTTGGTTGATGTCATTACAACCAGGACTGGTGTCCAATTTTTGTATGTAATAAGGTGTGCAATCTATTATTAGTAGTTATGATTTGTGTTTTTTTAACAAATCAACTAACTCTTAGTCTTAATCTAATCAATCCTTACTTAAAACCTATATAATTTTTTTAGAGAAACACAATTGCATAATAAAAATACTAAAAGTAACACTCTTGCTTATAGAAAAACGCTCTTGATTTAAAAGAAATTATTATTAAACAAACACATTTTGCTTATCAAAGGAAACCCTCTTTATTCTATGTGCTTAATGAACTTGTTTTAAATGGAATGATTTTGAAAAAGGAAATGATGGAAAAGTAACTTGAAATAAACATGCACAAAAAAATACATACAGGTTAACAGAATCACACTTGTAATGCATTCTTAAAATAATTAAACAATAGTTAGTATAAATATAAAGAAAAAATACCAAATAAGAATCCTATCTCCTTGGGTGAGTGGGCCCTTACTCTCCCTTGGACTAGGATATAAATCACTTATAATTTAAATAATATTCAAATATTAATTAATTTTGGAATACATATTATAATCTAAAAAACTTTCTTATGGATTTCTCTTATCTACTATAAACACTATATTTCTCTAAAAATTCTATCTTTTTAAAACAACTAGAAGATGTTTTCTAACACAACATTTGTACAACTTCTATTTAAAATAAACTAGCTGAATAATTATTCAAATCTAACTTATTTGTAAAATAAAAAAGAGGTTAAAACCATTTCCCATATTTCAAGGTGAAATGGTGGAAAATATGGCATAACATATTTCATGGATGTATCTGATTAAAATATTATTGTGGTTACAACATATTCATATCTCATAACTGAAATATCCCATAATACCAATGGTGGTGTTCAAAAAACATTACTATGAGTATCATGTCTAAAAGCAAAATTTTATATAGGGTGTCTTAATGACCCATAAGTTCTTTGGAAAGGTCATGTCCAATTTATGTAAGATGAATACAATGTTATATGATTAATAAAATGCCTTCAACAAGCTCTATGAATGACTAGAATGGTACTATAACTCATTGTTGAGCATAGTCATTGATGTTTGGGGTTGTCATTGATGTCAAAGAGAGCATGTGGTATGAGTACATTAATGATAAAGTGTTTAGATTGATGGTTTGGAGAGTGTTTTATATGTTAAGAAATTTATGGATGATATTGATGGTATGGACATGATACAAAGACCCTATGTAGTGTTATGATTGCTTAGAATTATTATGGAAGTGACCACAATTCATCAGAGTAGTCATATGAGTGTCTAGGTTCAAGTAATCATCTTGATAGATAAGCCTGGGTAAGCAATTTGGTGACATCATATTTCACACATGTGAAGGTTTCAAGAGTAGCTTGATACATGTATGGATTCCCCTATGTAAAGAGATCACATGGTTCAAATTTAAAGTCATGAGGTTGAGTGTAGAAAAAATTATTAAGGTGAAAAGTTGGCCTCTCAAATAGAGTTCACTAACTTTCCATAGTCAAATTTGTATTATTGAATATCTACAGTAAGCATTTAATCAAATCACAAATCTAATAGTGAGCATTTAATTTGACTTGATAAGAAAAAAATGTCAAGCTTAAAATTCAAATAGTCAATATTTCATGTGATAGTGACAAGTGTCATAATCATGGAGTTTGAGCAATAGATCTAATAGTGAGCATGAAACATGTTAAATAGAGATCAACGATGAGCACATGATCATGCAGATTATGATCCAATGGAGCATATTGTTAAAATAGTCAAAATTGCATGTGGGGATGAAATTTTTTATAATTTAATTGGATTAAAATATTCAATGTGCTTATAAGGCACATAGAGTTTCCAGATGGTCTAAGTTCATTAGTGATTGGTTGTAAGGTGTGCAGAAGGCACGCAGAGCTGCCAAGTGGCATGATCATGGTAGCGTAGATCTAAGATCAATTATGAGTGATGAAAGGTAAATAAAATGATAATCACAAAGAAATAAATAGTGTGTATTTGTATAATTTTTTTAGGGAATATAAGATGATGTCAAAGTGGCCAATGTTTAGCATTAACATAGTGACCGTTGGAATTCGAATATTCAAATTAACAAGGGAAAACTAATATGTAGTATTTTGATGATATATTTTGATCCAAGATGATTTTAAAGGTGGTTTATAAATAAAATTTGTAAATTACTTCAATTTTAATCCATATAATATAGTTATATGATATGAATATTCAAATAGTCAATGTTATTAATCTCTAAAATTGACTATGTTTGACCATGTTCTACAAGTGATCTACAAAGGATAATTGAGTTATTCTGGATAGTGTCTTGATGTTTAAATATGAAATAGATATTGAAGAGTTTTATTAACTCCATGAGGACCATATTTTTGGGTCTTTAGGTTTGAACAATCTAGATTCAATATTAACAAAGGCTTAGAATTTGATTTTGTTTATTGAATGCACTTGCATATTGAGTGGCCATCTTGCTGAGGTAAGTTAAATGTGGTCTGAGTAGATTTGTTGAAAAAAATGAATATTAAGATATAAATTAAGTCTCAAATGTTAATTACAAGGTATTTAATAGCTTATTTTACACATATTTAGTTGTAAAGAGTCAAAATAGCTTGACTATATTATGATTGTATATGACTAGTCTGGGTGGTCATTTTGAGAGAGTTGAATAGAGTTCTTAGAGCCTATGTTGAAGTGTCTAAAGAAAAAAAAGGTGTAAAAAATTTATTTAAGGTTAAATAAATGTGATATAATCATAATTAATGTTAAATACCAATTTTTTTACTTTATAAGTTTGAGACTATGTTTTTTGTATATGAAGACCTAAAGAGTAAGGAGACCTAATTGGTAGGTTCAAGTGTTGAGTTGGTGTTATAAGTAGCATGAAAACATGAGTTATTTATCAAGGGGATATTGGAGACATGTTTTATGTGTTCATATCACTATTAAATGATTAATGTGTTCCAAGTAGTCTCACATGTAATGTGTGAGTATGAAGGCCTAATTGTTTTACATCTCACTAAGACCTAATGGTGGTTTAGGGCTAATAAGGTAATAAATGACCTATGAAGAGTTTTTTTATCACATTAAATATCTGTATATACCTATTTTAAATATTTTTAACATGTTTTAATCATCTTGGCTGACTAAAATGGGTTAAAGGAAGAGAGTGGTATAAGTACAAGGTCTTATTGGACTAATTATGCTAGTTGTGTGTATGTGGATTCAAGTGAAGAAGAGAACCTTTAAAATAGAAGGTATAGGTTAGTTAAAACCATATGAGTGTGAAAAATATCAATCATGTTTATCTTATCAAGTTTTTTTATGAGGATTCATAGATCATTGGACCTAATGAGCCTAGAAGAGGTAGTTTGAGCAAGTTAGCTCTAGAGGTAGCTTGAGAGAGATTGGAGGCGAAGAGTGTATAAAATGGTGATAATCATAAGTTTAATAGTATAAATAGGTGTTTAATATGATCTATTTAGGTATATATGTGGGTTTTTAGTTTATTATGGGGTTGGTTAATCCTTTTAAGGTAAATCTTTCTAAAGGTCTAGTTGTTGTGGGCACTCAGATAGATAGGGGTAGTAGCTCCTTATGGGATTGGTGTCTCACTAAACTAAGGGATGGGTGTTACTTTATAATTTAGTGTTAATATAAATGTTGGATATTATTTTATAGTACTATATTCCATATTATAGTGTTCATTTGTTTTATCCCCCAAGAGGGTTTCCCACATATATATTGTGTTAATGTGATGTATGCTCTTATGTATGATTTGGATGTATGAGATTTCATGTTTATGCTACTTGATTAAGTTGATGTATGTTGAATGTTTAAGAGTTGGGAATTTAATTGTATTATATTGCATCAATGATTTACCCCCCTTTTAGTGATTTTAACTTTAATAATTGGTATGAGATCAAGGACCTTCTTTTCAAGTTTAACCACTTAAAGGTGATATAAGGTAAAATATAGCTAAGCAATTTAAGAAAGAGAATCAAGAGATTAAGGCTCAAGTGGAGGTTACTTATGCATGTTTAAAATTAAGTGAAGAAAATAACAATAAAATCAAGGAAATTTTTTATAATTATAGAGGTAAGATGGGAGAGTATGATCAAGAAAAAGCTCAAAATAAGATCATGGTCTCAAACTTTAAGGCTATATAAATGAGTGCATCAAGATCAATAAGGAACTAGAATACTTGAAATTAAGCTAAATATAAAAAGATGATAAAGAGAATATAAACCTTTTTGAGGATCAATTAAGGGTTATAAAGACAAATTTGAGTTCAAAAGATCAAAAATGTAAACATCTAAAGACTCAGTTAGAAGAGACAAATGCCAAGTTGAGTTCAAATAAATGTGAGCATGATGAGTTGAAGCCCGATCTTGATTCTATAAATATTATTGAAAATAAAGCATGTAAATTGAAGGATGACATTGATAAATAAGCTAAGAGGGATAAGGAGATTATCCAAGATCTTATAATTTAGTTAGAGGCTACAAGTTCAAGGTTGAGAGACAAAGAGGATGAGAGTGTTCAATTCAAGACCAAACTAGGTTCATTGAAGGATGAACATGACCAATTTATTATCAAGATAGGAAAGATTGAAGAATAACAAAAGAGATTAGATAAAGGCAAATATGATGGTAGCATGGAAGATAACAAGTCAAATTAGGTCAAAGATAAAATGAAGAAACCAATCAAACAGCAAAATGCTTTAAGGTATGAAAAATATTTTATGGGCCATTATTTTCTTTGTCATCTTATTGGTCATAGGGAAAAGGACTATGTAAGAAGAAGCAATTAGTTAAAAAGAGATCACTACCATATTCAAGCAAAAGATATGGAAGCTATTATTTCCTATAGTTGTCATGACATGGGACATATTGTTATATTCTAACCTAGAATGCATGGTAAAAGACTAACCCAGGTATGGAAACCTAAAACAATCAATCTTTAGCATAATTAACCTAAGAGATAAGATGATATTTGTTTCATTTGTCATCATGGTTGTCATATTGCAAGATATTGTATAATCAAGATCTCAAGTCATAAGAAGGTCCATGGACATCTTAGTGTGCTAAAAAAAGGTCAATCCTTGGTATGGAATCCTAAGGAAGTTAATACTAAGAAAATTAATTCAATTGAGATGAAATATCAAGGTGGTCTACCTATTAAATAAAAAGAGGAATTTGATATTCAAAAATACCAGGAGAATGTGTCATCTATCTAGATAGAAAAGGAGAATCAAAAGTCAGTTCAAGTCAATCTCAAGGAAAAGACCAAAGTGCTAATAGAAGCTAGTTCCTGAGTGATTTATGGATCCAAGAGAATATCCTGATATTGTTGATCATGTTTCATGCAAAAAAAATTAGTTGTTAATGCCTAGTGATGAGGGTATTTCTTCAAATGACAAGGTATGTCATGAATAGTTATTGTCTCCATGTATTATCAATTTATTTTCAAAAGAAAAGGAGAATATTATATTGGATGATCATGTTGCTTCCATAAAGCCTAAAAAATAATAATAAATATTAGTATCATATGACCAAGAAGGAGAAGGAATATGAGGAGTTATGGGAAAATCCTCGTTTCACATTGTTTTAGGACATTGTGGGTCAGAGTGTCTCTATGTAGGCTTCAAAGAGAAACTTGAAAAGCAAGAGGAAGCATGGTGGATACCATTTGAGCTTTGGTTATTCTTGCAGAATAAGAAAAATATTTTGAAAATTTGATTTGATAAGGAGGATCAATAAGTGTTATGAATATACTCCAAAGTTTTATGATGGAATGATTCAAAAGATATATCCAGGGATGGTGATCCTAAATTCAAAGTTTTGATCAAATATGAAAGATGGTCTTGTTGGTCAAAAGGTGAAGTATGAAGATGTTGGTTATAAATTTATGTAGGTAGAGAATGAAAATATTTAGGTGTTTGATCAAGGATGGTGTGTTATCAATATATTATATTGCATAAGAAGATGATAAGTTGTGTATAGTATGGAACTAGGAGGAGCTAACACAAATAGTTTAAAAATTTTGTAGAGTTGTGCATGATGTGAGAGAGAGCATATGTGAGATGTTCTAGTAATGATGGAGATATGAATAAGTCTACTATAATTGTTAATTAAATAATATTGATATGATGAATTGATCAAACCAAGTCATATGTTTCTGATAAAGTATCTAGTCTTCATGCATGATCAAAGAGAGCTTGTGAGTTCTATATGTAGATACGTCCAATGATAAAAAAATACCATATTTAGATTGATTCATATGATTGAAATTATGTAAGTACCTTGATCATCTTAAATATTATTTGAATGCATACATGATGTTGAGAAATGATTGTTGTCATGTTAAGGATGATACCCTTTGTCATTAATGTCAAAGGGAGAGAAAGATTAGAATGAAAGAGTTCAAATGAATAAAAAGTCATTTTAGGGTGTTTTAAAAAAAATGACAAAGGGAGAGATTGTTTATCATATTAATTGATGTTTGGTTGTCATTGATGTCATAGAGAGCATGTGATACTAGTGCATTAATGAGAAAGTGATCAGATTGATGGTTTGTAGAGTATTTTATTTGTTAATCAATTAATGGATGATATTTATGGTATGGAAATGCTTCAAAGACCCTATTTTATATTATGAGTGATTAGAATTATTATGTAATTAAATTAAATTCATCAAATATGTCATAGAGTGTCTATATTCAAGTAGTCATCTTGACAAATAAGGCTAAGTAGTTTGATGAAATCATATTTCACATGTGTAAAGTTTTCAAGAGTAGATTGATACATGGATGAATTTCCATATGTAAGGAAATCATATGGTTCAATTTTCAGGTCATGAGGTTGATTGTAGAAAAAGTTATTAAGGAGCAAATTTGGCCTCTAAGACAGAGTTCACCAAGTTCCCATATTTAGTCAAATTGGCATTATAGAAGATTTATGGCAAGCATTTAATCAGATCATAGATATAATGATAAACATTTAATATAATTATATAAGGATATAATGTCATGGTTTAAATTCAAATAGTCAAGTTTCCATGTGTTATTGAATGTGTCACAATAACAGAGTTTGAATAGTAGATCTAATGATGAGCGTGAAACCTGTCAAATAGAGATCAAAGATGAGTGCATGATAATTTAGATTATTATCCAATGGAGATTATTAAGTAAAATATTAAATGTTTAATGTTGAGCTTATAATAGGTGGAATTTAATTGGATTCAAATATTCAATGTGCTAAGAAAGAGTGTAGAGATGCCAAATGGTATAAGTTCATTGGTGACTGGCTATAGGGTGTATATAAGGCATACAAATCTACCAAGTGGTATGATCATGGTAGCACATATATAAGATAAATGATTATTTATGAAAGGTAAATAATAGGATATGCCTAAGGAGATAGATGGAGTGAATTTTTCCAAATTTTTTAGGGAGCATGAGATGATGTTAAAGTGTCTGATGTTTAACATTAACACGGTGATCGTTTGAATTTGAATATTCAAATTAATGAGGGAAAACTAATTTGTAGTATTTTGATAATATATTTCAATCTGGGAATAATTTCATGGTGGTGTAAAAGTAAAATTTTTAAATGACTTAAACACTCATCCATAGAATCTAGTTATAAGGTTTGAATGTTCATAAATTCAAAGTTATTAAGCTCCAAATTTGACTACATGTTTTATCATTTTATGTAAGTGACTCGAGAAGGATAATTAAGTTTTTCTTGATAGTGCATTAATGTTTAAAGATTAAATAAATATTGGAGAGTTTTTTTGCTCCATGAGGACCCTCTATGTGGTTTTTTGAGGTTTTAACAATCTAGATTCAATATGAACAAAGGCTTAGAAGTTGATTGTGTTTATTGAATGTACTAGTAGATTAAGTGACCATATTATAGAGGTAAGTTTAAGGTGTTATGAGAAGAGTTGTTGAAACAAATTAATATGAATATATATGGGAATCTAAAAGGTTCATGATAAGGTATTGAAGATATTATGTTTCCCATATTTAGGTGTGGAGAGTCAAAATAACTTGACTGTATTTTGATAATATATGACCAATTTGAGTGGTCATTCTAAGAGAGTTGAATTAAGTGATTAGAAATAGTGTTGAAGTGTATAAATCACATGGAGGTGTATCATAGGTCCTTAAGGGTTCAACCATGTGATCTAATTATATGGATATGTGAAATACTTGAGTGTTTAATTCATAAGTTTGAGATTGTGTTTTCTATGTATGAATACCTAAAGAGAAAGGAGACCTAATTGGTAGGTTAAAGTGTTGGGTTGGTGATCTAGGTGGAATGGAACCATGAGGTAGTTATAAAGTGTCTATTGGAGAAATTTTTTATGTTTTATAATAAATGGTAAAGGGTGAATTTGTTCCAAGTAGTCTCATATGTAATGTGTGAGTATGAAGGCCTAATTATTTTAGGTCTCACCAAGACCTAATGCTAGTTTGGGGATAATGAGGTAATGATCAACCTATGAAGAGTGTGGTTCTCACATGAAATATGTGTATGAACCTATTTTAAAGGTGGTTAAAATATGTAAATAATATTGGCCAACCAAGATTAGTTAAAATAAGAGAGTGGTATAAGTACAAGGTCTAATTAGACTAAAAATTCAAGTGAAGAAGAGAAAATTTGAAAGAGAAGGTACAGGTTAGTTAGGACTATCTGAGTGTGAAAAATATTATACATGTTTATCTAATCAATTCTATATAGGAAGATGCATAGGTCATTATACCTAATGATCCTAGAAGAGGTAGTTTGAGTAAGTTGGCTCTAGAGGTAGCTTGAAAGAGATTGTAGGAGAAAAGTGCAAATAAAGGTGATCATCATCAGTTAAAGATTATCAAAAAGTGTTCAAGATGATGTTTTTAGGTAGTTGAGTGGGTACATGGTTAACTAGGGGGTTGGTTCCTCCTTACAAGGTAAATTTTGATAAAGTTCTAGTCATTGTGAGTGCTCAGGTAGATAGGGGTAGTAGTTACTTATGAGATTAATGTCTCACTAAACTAAAAGATAAGAGTGTTCCATAATTAGTTGGTGCTAATATAAATGTTGGATATTTTTTATAGGACTGTAGTCCAACTTACAAGGTTCAATGGGTTTTATCCCCCAAGAGGTTTTCCCACATATATGTTGTGTTTATGTGATGTATGCTCTTATTTATGCTTTGGATGTATGTGCTTTCATGTTTATACTAATTGAATAAGTTGATGTATGTTTAATGTTTAAGATTTTGGAATTGAATTGGGTTATCTTGCATCATTGATTATCCCCCTCTTAGTGATTGTACCTCTAACACTCACATACTAAACTCCATAAATTTCCTATAGCTCATATATTATACTTTATATCTCAACTATTGTACTCTAGAGTTTCATTGTTGGACCCAAAACATTCACTGTTGGACTTTGAAGCTTCATTGTTGGAATCTAGAACTTCACTTTTGGATGATTTTAACATGTGTCTAACTTGCCTTCAAAGGTATGATTACTTAACAAAAACTATAAAATTTTATCACTATGAATTTATATAGCGTGTAGATGCAAAACTTAAGGAAAATGATGTAAAGAGTTAGAAAACAATGGTAAAAACAAACAACATTGACTCACACATGCTAACTAAGATATAAGTACCTAGTTTCCACTTTATACTAGAAATAAGCCATAAATTCATATCATATCCATTTTAATAAGGGAGATTAGTGGGTAATGTCATGATTATTACTTGGTTATAATGAGACATAAAATGGACTCATAATATAACATATATCAAACAATTACTAAGTAATATTATTATATTAATTTCACATTTAGAGGAACTACCTAAATATCCCTAGCTTGTCATAAGAATTTGGCCCTATCTAAGTCAAATTTTCCATTTGTAAAGTGTGAAAATAAATATTACTCATTACATCCATACTATTGGATCATGATATCACATAAAAAATTAAATGGAATAAATTCATGTGGTTTAATTTACCTTAAGGAAGTATTGGATACATATGCAATTCTCAATCATTCATTAGGGAGTAGTTGTTGTTAGCTCAACCCATCAATACTCCCAAATTTTATAGGCTAACATCTTATTGGAAGTGGAACTAGGGTTTCAAATTAAAGGATATATATTTTTTTGACTCAACACACACAAATAATTGTTGATATCATACATGAATATGATTTAAGAATATGTGAAAAACCCATGCCAAAAGAGTGAGGTGCAATTTATAAGAACAAATCTGGTATAAGACAAATGTCTATGTATAGTATGGGTGTCCAGATCCTAACAAACACATCCAAGTATATCCATATACCCATTTTTATATATCTAAATAACTCTAGATCCATCTTCATTCCTTACTATTACCTACAAATAGTCTCAAATTATCACAAATCAATAACAATATAAGCACCCTAGACTTAGTACTTTCCATATATAGTTAATTTTAATAGTTAAATCATGCTTTGCTTAATAGTAATATGTGTGTGTTATTAATATATATTCCACAATCTAAATAGTCTCTAGTTATATACTTGTTTAGGTAATTAATCTAAAATAACTTGAAACATGTTGGTGAATCTAATCCTTTTATTTAACATAATAAACCATAGGTTTACCTTAGGGTTTCTTCCACATTTCTAAGGCTTCAAACTTCTATGTTAGGATTTCAAAACCAATTTTTTAGTTAATATCACCATACATGAAAATATAAAATTTATCTATTTTTCCCTAGGGTTTCATGTTTATAGTCTTATTAGGCCTTCCTATATTAGGGTTGTGACTTATTTGGATAATATTTTATTTGAAATTAATCTATTAAAAAATAAATAATTTTTATATTCATATTGGTTGAATAATTTTATTTGTTTATTAAAATTATGTATCAATTTTTTTATAATAAGGGTTTTAATATTTTTATTAAATATGATCTACAGGGAGGACACATTTAGTTTCCAAATAATAAATGGTTTTAATTTATCTATTAATTTTTATTAAAAACCTCTTTTTCAAAAAAATCTTCACTGGGTTCTTGGAATGATTGGATATTTATTGGACCATGCTAACTCATCATTTTTACATATACACACGTATAGGATTTTTATTTTCTCTCGAGTGCTTAAAATATTTATATGAATTTTTCATCTTTAGATACTATTTACCTCTCCTTCATTTATGTTATCTCTTATCTTAGGGGTAATATTTGAGCTTGTTTTCATTTTTATTTTAGTGCTTACTAAATTACAAATGAATGATGATCCAAAAACCATTAATATAATTGATCTTATATATTTCATATTATCTACCCATGTAATGGATTTTTTTATACTATTGTATGGATAAATGATAATGATTGTGTGATTAATACTTATGTAGGTGAAGAATATGATTGTGAATGAAAAATTATGATTATTAATAAAATTGTTATGTTATTAATTCATCTAATGAATTATAAAAAGATAAAGATAATGTTTAAATAAATTATCTTAATATTCCTATACATTATTCTTAGTAAAACATTAAAACAAGTGGAAAATAATAATGAATTAAATAGCACACTCCTTGATGTTTATAACATTTAAATTAAATAATAATATAAAATAGTAAAATGGATATATGATACACATATGGATTCTCTTAATGTTTCTAAATGATACTAGTTCTTTTCTTGAAGTAACACCTAATACTATTTCTTCCTCATGAAATAAAAATGACATTGTTATTTAAAAAGAATTGGATGTTCCTCTCTCTTCTCTATAAATGAAATGTGATGTTTTCTCTATTTCACTATAAATTAAATGAGATACTATTCATTCTTATCTTTAAATTAAAATTGATGTTCCCTCTTGTTCACTAGAAATTAAATGTGATATTATTATTTCTTCTGTTGAAATGAAATGTGTTGTTCCATCTTGTTCACTAGAAATCGAATATGATAGTATTCCATCTTTTATGAAATTAAATTTAATGTTGTCTCTTTTCATTTTCATGAGAATTAAATGGAAAAAAAATATGAAGCCATATCTATATAAAAACTAAGGATAATTCTCTATGTAATGACATTTCATTAGAGTGTGATAACTAGAAAATAAGTGATCAAAATGTTTGTGGTTAATATATTATACCTATGTTTATGATGGATGGTGAGTTAAAAATAATGAATTAATATTTTAAAACCACTACTATCCCTATTATTCATATTGTCTTTATGATGCATGCCATAGGTGAGATTCAAAAACAAGTTATTTCTCTCACTTTACAATCTAAATCATGTCATGCTAATAAGGATAATAATGTCATATTAGGATAAAATGTAATAAAGAACATAATTAGAAGTTTCCAAAATGATTTGTTATTCCTAATTTCCAATTATGTGATGGCCTTGGATATCCTAGTAACAACTTAAATAAGTATGTAATTCCTTTTGGGAAATCCTCAAATGATGAAATGATATCATTAAAATATTTACACAAAATGTTAACAAGAGGAGACATAAATTGGTTAAATAGTCTTCCTAATGGGTCTTTACATTTATTTAAGAATATATAAGAAGTTTTATTATCCAAATTTAATAGGAATAAGGTCACTAAATTCACACTAGAAAATCTTTACAACCTATAAAAAGGTGATGATGATATTTTTAGGATTAAATTTAATAATTTAAGTACATATTAATTTTTTTAATATATGAATCCTCTAATTTGGATAATATATGAATCCTCAAATTTGTATATTTTCACCTATGGATATGATATTACTTGTGATTCACATAATTCAACAAATTATATTGATACATGTTCATATTCAAATGATAATGAATTTACACATAAAGAAGCCAATCCAAGTACATCACTCATTATTAAAAAATCCTATTAAGGTATTTAATAAGATAAAATAATTAAAGAGCATGGTGAACCATAACATGATTTTAAGTGTCAAAAATAAGAATCCACCAATTAATTTTGATAGTGTCAAATCTATACCATATGTTATTTTATGCACATCACTTGATGAAAAATTATTCAACCTACCTCATAGTTATTATGATCCTATAGTTTTATAAAATTTTGAAATTAAGAGATAGTAAATCCTAATTATAAAATATTGTATGTAAAATTAAAATATTATAGATATTTAAGAAATGCCAAAAAATAATTTGTAACTTGTTAAATTTGGAAATATACTAAAATTAGAAAATGATAGAAAGAAATAATTTAGATGGAAAATGGGAATATAGGACTATAATTACAACTATGAAATCATATGTGTGAGACTATGATGATGATACTAATTAGTAATAGTGTTTCAATTATATTTGTGATAATTGCATTAGAATTAGACATGGTTAGATTGGTCTAGTGTCATTAAGGCATTCTAGCACCCTGTGAGGGTTTTATCTTTTTGACTGGTGTGTTAAGTATGATTCACTTGTATGTTACATTTGATTACATTCAATCTGTCAATCTATTAAATATATCATTATGTGACTTCTTATTCACTTTTAACCCTAACTCAATTTATAATGAATGATAAATGGAGAAAATGAAAAGGGGGTTAATGGTTGAATTTTTGTTAGACCTTAACACACCTTATGTTGAGCACTACATATATATCAATACTCTGAAGAGGGATGAAAATCCATGTAGTTATCCCATGATACTATGGTGTGTGTGAAATACTTATGTAAAGTGTTAAATGTTAGTGTAATCCTAGTGTGATTAAGCTCTTTAATGATGAATTGTGACCTTGAAGGTATATGTAGATGTAGTTGAAGCATAATAGGGTTATGTGGATTATTTATTGGGAAAAATAGTTGCTTATTTATCAACATGCATTTATATTTTCTATTGATTTTCAATCATATGAGACTTTTTTTGGTGTAAAATGGATTTAAAATGTCAATTTATATTGATCAATTAGGAATCACTTTAGATGGGGATTGTTAAAAATGTGGGGATACATGTTAAATTAGTTTAAATTTACAAAACTAGACATTATTTGGTGGGAGGACATGGTTGATATAATTGGATAGAATTGCAGAGTGAAATATTCCAAATTGATCAGCCTTGTTCAAAGATTCTAGATAACTAAAATAGAAGTGTGGATAATTTTTAAATGGATTTATGTTTATTAAACATAGAATAAGAATATTTTTAGATAATAAATTGTTTAGAGAAAAGTGTCATCTGTATATAAGTGAAGGAATGGTGGTCAAGGACTATATGATGAGGCATGGGCTAAGTTTATATAAGGAGTGGTGACAAGTACATCATTTTAGATAAAAATGTTAAAGATATGTGTCTACATTTCCCAAAATTTTATTCTAGTAATGCAACAAAGTGAAATTAAAATAGTAAAGGGAAAATGTGTACGTAAACTTACATATGAAGAGCAATCTTGAATGTGGGCCATATGTTGAGTTCTGTTTCATGTAGAACATGAAATGAAACATGTATGAATTTAGTCCTTAATTATGATAAAAATAAATAATTAAATACAATAAAACTTATATATATAATAAAATGGAAGTATACACATAATTAGGTACATTAACTATTATGTTTTCTAGTGTAAAAATTGGTGACAAGAGAGGGAAGGACCCTTGAATATTTATTCTTCACTGAAGTACTTGTATTAAACCATGCATGCCACATTCCTCATTTAAAGGAGAGTGTGCTTAAAAAATCAATTTGTGATTGATTTCATTATTACACAACTTGAGGAAGGTAGATTATCAAGGAATCACTGTATGATTTTAAATTTTTTTTCGTGAAAACATTGATGCAAAACTACTGTAAAAGGTGAACCAAACACTACAAATAAAATAAAGTTCATTTATTGTGAAAAACTAGTGAAAAAGAGCATAAGATGAGTATATAATATACAAAATAGATAATGAGAAGTATTTACACTCCATATATAAATTAATATAAAAATAAAGTAGGAAAGTGGTCATGTACCAAACACATGCCCCCAATCTAATATCTAACTGTATATAGATTATAAAACTAAGTAATATCATTTATTTTTTGTAGAAAAAACATATGTGCTAAATTAAAACACATGTCATACATGATACCCAAAAATTGAGCAAAATATAAGACAAACCTAAGTATTTTTATGAAATTATTATGTATAACTATTACAAATAATTATGAAGTTGATTGAGATTTTGATAATTTTTTATAATTACTATTTTCTACATGCTATGATAGTATCACTATTCTAGACATAACCAATCTACACCCTTTTACAAATGGACCATTATTATTAAAAAAATATTTTTGGGTGATTTATGAGTATGGATTGTGATCAACTATATAAATCCTCCTAATTTATAATTATGTTTTATAATTTTTCATCTTAATCTCTAAGACAACTCACTGTATATGCCCTCTTTTGAGGTTAGTTATGAATTATGTGCAATAAATCAACTCAAAATAAAAATTTATTTGAGAGATGTTATGAAAATTATTGATCCTTAAACTTTACATTGTTACCATGCACAAAAATTTTACAACATATACTTTTGTCAAAACACTCAATTTCTTGAAATACTCAAAATTTGACCTTAAAAACATGTTTATTAGGGTTAATCAAAATGGATTTTAAAATAGAATGAATTAAAATTCATAAATTAATTCATTATCCATTCAACCTTATATAAACATAAAGTTATAATTCTCCATTAAATTGTTGTAATTAGTTCAATATGCATTCAATAAATAACTACATCAATCAAAATTCAGAAAAATAATGCATAATAGATTAGTACTCATGATAACCAAAATTGATAATAGAGTTCACCCACTAGTTGGGATACATCTCCAAGTCCACTTAAAACATGAATTGATCCATTTATATGAATTAAAATTACATGGACATAGGCTTATAATTATCAAATGGACATTTTAAGATTGCAAAAACTTAGCAACAGACCTTCAAAAAGTCCCAATACTCACGGATGAACTTTCCACCTTCCTGTCACAAAAGCAATCTCACATTCTTGAAGTTATTTTCCAAAATTCTTTATTCAAGTATTTAAAAAGTTTCTTTGAGTCTATAAAATCTCATTAGTTCACTCTAAAGTGTGAAAATCATTATAGGTGCTTTGGAAATGGTGACAAATGCAAACTGGTCCTAAACTAGGCATTACATAGCCTAAACATCTTGTCTTTGGGACACTAAAAATCACATCAAATGACATAAAATATAGGCACTCATAATATTTATAGAACCATCTTGAAGTCTATAACAACTCTCTAGTTCACTCTAAAGTCTGAAAGTCACTCTAGATGCCTCAAAAATGATGAAACATGCAAATTGGTCTCTATTTTCCTTTACACAGTCCACTGAAAGGTTGTATTCAAATACAAATTCATGGGTTTATATATATATATATATATATATATATATATATATATATATATATATATATATATATATAATTACTTATGGCCAATTTAGTGGGACTCTTATCTTTTTATCCCAGTGGCTATAGTTCAAATCCCAATAAAAAATCCCTTTAGTCCCATATTGGGCAAACGGAAATGGATTTTGGATTTTTTATGTCTTCGTCTCCACATTCATAGTTACCAATATGCCTTTTGATCACTAAGGCACTTAATAGTTGGTGGTTGTTTGACTTTAATGGTCATGACCCCATTGTGACTCAACCCAACTTGAATATTATTGGCATTAGCACCTAATCAATATGCATTTGTCTACATGGCATGGTTGACTCAGCTATACTTTGAATTCTTGAACAAAATTTGGCATTGTGATGTGGCTCCCATCTGATCTTGTAGTAGTTTTGGGCTCATCTGATGTGGCAACATTAGATTCTACCATGTGGAAGATCAAAGGCATGCACTTGGATAATACATATATGCTATCAGATATGAAGGATGAAATCAAACCCAAAATGTTTACCTAATGTGCTACCATGTGTCACACTCATATTATGCCACATCATCATTTTTATTGAGTTTTGACCACAAGTTTGACTAGTCATAACTTCTACATATGGATTAAGATTTGGTCAATTCAAAAATGCATCAAAAGTTTTGTGATGATCTCTATGACATGGAAATGGTTCAAAAATGTTCCATGATGTTTGATTTTTATATTTTGAATATATTTGACCATTTTTTTACCTAAACTTTGACCATATTCACTAAGAGTAAATGAGATCTATTTATTGAGTTACACATACTGTCAAAAACCTCTTAACAAGATCTATACAATGTCAGTGGTTTTAGGACCATTTGAGATCATTCCAAAAATGACCTCCAAATCAAGTATGTAAATATTAATATTAATGATAACATTAAGGGCATGACAACATAATTTATAAAATAAGTAAAATAGTGATATAATATGCATGTTGAAATCAACATATATAGTGACATTGTCCAAATAGATGTTAGTAATTAGGAACATAGAAAAGTGATCATATACTAAAGATAAATGATAATGATTAGAAAAAACATTGAGGGATGTGTGATATTGATCACAACATCATAAATGGGGAAGATGGATGATGTCCACCATGGCATATAAAATTGAGAAAATAAGTGTCATGGCCAAGATGCACATATATAAATTGTACTTGCAAAACACATAAAACATACAAGATGAGGCCAATGGGACACATATAATAAACATATTCAAATTTCACTCACACAAAATAGAATCATATACTAATTATTATATAAAAACATAAGTACATATTAAAATGTCTAAAATACAAATAGTGGATACACACAAGACATGAATCCAACACATAAAACATGCAAGGTTAGATGTAATTGATCAATAATACAAAATTCATAACATCATAACATCAATATATTCAAAAAATTAGGTATCTAGTAATATTTTAGTGTGAAAGTATGATAGTCAACAAATTTTACAAGGATAGAGTGCACTCTTGTTGGTAAATTTATTGGAGATAGACCCAACATAGATGCTTTTAGGAGATGGGTGAAAAGGAAATGGTCACCTAAGGTAAATATTGAGATCTATACTATGCCTAATGTGTTTTTTATTATCATACTTAAAAATGAATATTATTGTTTTAAAATATTGGTTTGAGGCCCATAGTTAATGCGGAGATAAAGATTATCCTTGAGGAAATGGAATTCTAGATTTGATCCAAATGAGGAAGACATAAATCTTATGCCAATTTGGGTTAGATTGCTAGGACTCCCATTGGATTTTTGGTATTAATATATAATTATAAGTGTATAAAAGAGATTTTTATACTATATATCCTTTTACATTAAAATGAAGGCAAGATATAGGTTAATACATGCTCATTTTTGTCTGAATGCCTTTGTCAATTAAAATCTTCATTACTTTTTCATCGTAAATTCTATTAATGGGGAGTGAAACCAAAGGACTAAATATAAAGACTCATCTTTGAAGTAAGGACATTATCCAAAATTGGTCAATATGTCAAAAGAGTGTCCTTTAAATAATAAGATGTCTAATAGATTCATGGTAAACATTAAAAACAACCCTGGTAGAAAAAAATAATGAAGTAAAATCCTCAAAAGAGGCTAATTTTAGAGAAAAAAGGATAATCCTCAAAAGATAAAGACCAAGAGATAGAGTATAAGATTCAATAGGAATATATGTAAAATATATGGTTTTTATATCCTTTAAATCCATTAAAAATTTTAGAGATCTTTTTTATATGTAATAAGAAGGAAGATGTAATGACATCCCCAACAAAGGTAGAACATGGGAAGGACTTATCAAACATGATAAA
>JARHVA010002464.1:1555000-1682500 GCA_037957365.1 Torreya grandis | reverse complement strand
TATAGATTGAAAATGTCAATAGTGTTTAGAATTCTATAGGTGATTTAGTATTTTGTTAGTCATTTTTATTAAAAATTTTAATAAAGTAATATTTTTATATTATTTGTGTCAAGTTAAGTATTATCAAAATAAAGTGATTTAATTTTTTTGTCACTAGAAGGGTCATTAAAAAGCCAAAGTCATTTAGGATTATAGTCATTAAGTCTTCTATGTTTTAATGTTTTTATATCAACAGTATGTTTGTCCAAAATTCAAAAGTGTCAGTCCTATTTTTCAAGTCATCATAATATATGTCAAAAGAGTTAAATTTAAAGCACCCTTCATTATAATGAATGCAGTTTTGGGTGACCCAGACATCCAATTTGTAAGTCATATGTTCAAAGTATAGGGGGTATTTTCATAAAAACTAACATGCATATGAGCTTCATGACATCATAGGTTAAGTGAAGTAGCTTCATATATTTGATGATGGAGGCCATTCAAGCCTCTCACAATCCACTAGAGAAGAGGTAACTATCAAATTAAGTGGATTTTTTAATAGTTGTGTGGATTTCAATGTGGTGTGATAGTTTATATTTCAGCATGTGTGCTTGAATAAGAATAGAAGTGCAATTCCTCTTCAAGTAATCCCTTTTGATATTTCCTTTTATAATCCTTCTAAGTTATAAAATGATGGGAATTAAATATCTACCTACATATATGACATGGTTTGTGGTAAACCAACAAAACCACTTGGTTGGTGGTTATCCATGGGATAAACCATCATTGGTTGTTGGTAAGCCATTTGAAAAACCATCATTGGTTTTTATTTATCCATGAAAAAACCATTCTTCAGGTTTGTGATCCTTTCAAAAATCACACAGTCATAATTTAGATGCAGTATAGGATGATATTCTTCCCATGTTCAGATTAAGGGGGTGCAACTAGGGATAATAATGTTAAGGGGGTGAATGTTATGGATTAATATTTATTAACATTATTATTGTGTGAATTTATATATTTACCAAGAGGTAAATATAAAATGGATGGTTTAGTTATCATAAATTAACTTACACTTATGGTTATATTTGTTATTATATTTTATTATACATATATTACAAAGATAGTTTGTAATGTATTATTTTTGTACGAGTGATGTATTTTGTTATTTAGTTGAGAATTTAAAGGGATATAGATCTCATTATTTACAGGGTAGACATTCCCTACATATATGTAATTGTGGCTAAATATAATATATAGTGTGAATAATATATTTCTTGTGTTCTATTATTTTAAAGATTATCTAGATTTATTATACAGTGTATGTGTTAGATCATTGTGTAAACTCTAATAAACATTCTCATCATGTTAGGGGATCCAAATTTCAAACTAGGACTAAATGAAGCCCATTAATTCAAATATTAGATGAATGTGCAATAGTAATAAGCATATAACCATGAAGGATTTAAGGAGGAATAACCTTCCTAGTATCATGGTTGTTCAAGAAATGAAAATGAAGGAGATCATGGTCAAGGAAAGTAAAATTAAAATCTAGAAGGAATCTCAAGTTTATAGTATTAGTTAATCTAGGGATTTTAGGGGGATTACAACATTTTGGGATGATAAAGAGGTCAAAGGGGAAGTGATATTTAATATTTATCACCATTTGGATGTTATTTTCACTAATAGAAGTGATGGTTTAACTTGGATTTTTTCAAATATCTATGCTCATAAATCACCTTTATGACAAAAGAGGCTGTGGGGAGAACTTGACTCATTTAGGTAGAGTTATGAGAAGTTCTACTGGATAATTTTTGGATATTTTAATACTCTTTTAAGTCTAATGTAAAAAATTAAGAAATCATCTAGATTCAAACTATATGAATTCTTTATGAATAATGGGATATTGGATGTGGCATTAATAGGTGCACCTTTTACCTAGTGAAATAGAAGAATGTATGATAACATCATCTAGGTTAGATTGGATAGGATTATGATTTATACTAATTGGTTGATGAAACATGATTTTTCTTATCATCCTTACCCAAGATTGTATTATATCATAATATAATTATCTTAAATATGGATGATATGGTTAAGAAGGAAATACACCCTTTTAGGTTTAAGCACATGTGTTTATCCAATCCTAAAATTGTAGATAGAATAATGGAGTGGTGGAATATTAATATTATAGGTGCTGTTATGTTCAAGCTTGTCAAAAAAAATTAAAGAGGTCAAGATGAATATTAGGATATGGAATAAGGAAGTTTTGGAAAAAAAATTGAATAAAAACATATTCTTAGATATGAGCTAGAAAGGATGGATGATCATACAATTACCCATGGAATGAATGAATGAGGAAGACCTCTCTAAAGAGAAAAATATGTTGAGTATCATACCATTTTGGAAAGGGAGGAATATTTTTTGGGCATGAAATAATTGGAAATATGGATTAAATAAGGTGATATAAACACACAAATAAAATCACTTGAATACTATCAAACATAGGATCCATGATAGGATTACAAAGTCTTGAGAGAGAATGGTGAAGTTTGATTCGATCCCCTTCTTATTAAGGAAGAAGTTGTGAACTATTTTAAAAATATTTATCTTCTAATTTTGATCTTGATGATTCCTTTAAGAAAGATCTTGTTCAAAATATTATAGCCCTTATATCTCCATAAGGTAATGCTAATTTACTGGAACCCATTTATTTTGAGGAAGTGAAGGTTTTTATTTTTCTATTGAACAAGGATAAGGCCCTAATACCTGATGGTTTTCCAAATACCTTATTTAAAAAAATAGGATATCATTAAGACTAATTTGGTATCCATTATTGATTAATTTTTATACTTAGGTAAGCTCATCAGATAACTTAATAACACTTTTATAGTCTTGATTCCTAAGAAGAATGGTGTTACTAATTTTCAATACTACCACCCAATTAATCTTTGTAACATAATTTAAAAGGTTTTCATGAAAGTCCTTGATTTGAGATTATAATATTTGATGGAAAATATTGTCACTATTAACTAAGGAGGCTATATTATAGGAATAAAAATTAAATATGGCATTATTATGGTGCATAAAATGATGTAATCTATGGAGGAAGGTATTATTATCAAGCTTGATATGAACAAGGCTTATGATATGGTGGATTGGGGATTCCTAGATATTTTTTTGAATAAGTTTGGATTTCATTTCCATGTTAGAAAATTGATTAATGCCTCTATCTCCTCAGTTATGATCTATATCCTTATCAATGGGATTTTTATTGGTTTGTTTGGTAGTAAAAGGGGTATTAGGTAAGGGGATCCAATGTCACCTTTTTATTTATAATAATGGAAGAATACCTTAACAGGATTCTTATGGTTGTAACTAGATGAGAAATTTTGAGATTATTGATAATTTATAATGAAGTTTATCCCACTTTTCATCAATAATTCATTGATGACATGATTATTCTTAGTGATGTTTCATTTATGGAAGCCATGGAAATTAACGATATTATTTCTAGGTATAAAGAGGCCTCAAAGCAAAAAGTAATTTTTTATAAAAGTAATTTTTTATTTTTTAATACTCTTATTATTAGATAACACAAATTTTATCACATCTTGGGTTCTCAAATTAGTAATTTACCCTATTTTTATTTAGGTATACCTTTTTTTAGCATACCTATGTCTCAACAACTTAGGAATCCTTTTTAGGATAGATTCTAAAAGAAGCTAATAAGGTGGAAAGGGGAATTTCTCTCTCAAGATATAAAATTGATACTCATAGAGAGTTTTTTATAAAGTATACCACTTTATTTAATGTCTTTATTTAATATTCCTAAAATTATAGTTGACAAGTTGAAAGGATAAAATAAGGTTTTTGTGGATAGGTTCAAAAAACAAACACAAATTTCCCTTGGTTGTTTGGGAGAAGGTTTTTATGCATAAATAGCTTGGATTTTTAGGTCTTAAAATAATTAAAATAATGAATTAGGATTTAGTATCCAATTTATTTTTGAAGATCCATCAAGGAAACTAAACAATGACAATTATTATTTGTGATAAATATTTGGAGTCCAAAGAAGCTTTTACTTTCCTTTTTCAGGATCAATTTATTAGAGTGTTTTTCCCATGTAATTTAATTTTCAAGAATAGATAACTAATTATTAAAGGTTGAAAATCAAAAATTGGAAATGGAAATAGTATGATATTTTGGGAGGATACATGGTTGCTTGACCATACTTTGAATGAGATGGAATCATGACAAAAAATTATCACATAACTTCAACATGATTATATATTTTTGGTTATAGATTATATCCATGTGATAGAGGGGATAATAAAATTTAATAAACTAGGGATTGATAATGCATGAGAAGATGCTACAATCATAGTATCATATTTTATCCTCATAAAAGGAATTCATGTTACTAATCTTGAAAATGAAGATGAGCTAATATTGATAGACTTATTGGATGGACACTATAATGTAAAATATGATTATAATAAAATAATTCCACTTGTCCAAGAAATCATTTCATGGGATAAAATGTGGGACAAATACCTAACCCCTAAATTAAATATATTCATATAATTATGTCCCCAAAAAAGACTCTCACTATGGACAATTTGAGTAAGAGAGGCTTAATTACGGTTAACAAATGCCCCTTTTGTGAAGATGATAATGAGTGTGTGTATCATCCTATGATTGAATGTAATTTTAATTTCAAAGTGTGGTGAAATTTATTTAATATGTTTCATTTTTTTATCCAACTAGTGTCTTTATTGAAATTATGGATCTCTTGGACAACTCTTCAAAAATCATGCCTTAAAGAAGATTTGGTTCTTGGCTCTTCCCCACTTTATATGGGGTATTTGGAAATAAATAAATAATAGGATCATTAAGTATATGTATAGATATATAATAAGGGTTGATAATAATTTTATAGATATTATTATTATTATTATTGAAAATTTTAATAGTAAATAATCCATCAATGATAAGAATATTTTGTCTCAAGAAGAGGGTATTACATGCATTTTTTTGTGACCAAAATGCACCACTTTCATATTTTTAAATTAGAATCATATTTTACCTTAAAATTTCCATGTTCAAGTTAATTTCCATGTTTTGGTCTTTTTGTGGAATGAATCAATTTGAGTTTGCTAGAAGTCATTTTCTTAAGTCTAAGCTTTTTAAGTATAAGGTCTTGATCTAATCCTAAGTTGGATAAGTTTTCACATATATTATATAATAATTTTATTGATGCTTGTGTATAAAGGGTCTAAATGGACATGTCTATTGAATTCATTTCATTCATCTATGTGGATTTTAGTACTATGGTGTTCATCTCATTTAGATTATGGAATTATGGACTAATAAATCTAACTTATTATTTTACCAAGGTTGTTTTATTATTTTTAGGAGTTTTTAATCCCCATATGAGCACCTTCCCAAAACTTATGTGGTCTATCTCAAAAATATATCTGTGAAGTATGAGTATCTTTTCATAGTTATTCATTTTGCTAAAAGTGTTTCACATAGACTACCACTACACTTCTCTCTTTCACTAGAGTAACCATCAAATTTAAGAGTGGAAATGAATTAAAATCCCAATAAATAATTAATAAAATTCAAATTTATATGGATGAATCCCTGAGCTCTAGGATCATTCCACGTGTTAGCACCTAACTTCCCTATGAAGGATTTTATAAAATGACTAAGTCTTATTTTTTCTAAGCTCCCAGATTCATTAGATTAAGATATGTCTTCATCTCACTTTTCTATGGATTATGAATAAAAAGGTTCCAAGACCAAGTTTCCTAAGAACCTAAGAAACTGATAGTACGCCACATGTTTGCATCTCAAATACTCACTTATTTTGACTAAAATGGCTAAGATAGGGACCCCATGAACATCTATAATAATGAGATATTTCCACCTAGAATGATCTTACTCATATATGATTAACAAGAGAAATATGATATCATATGGTTCTTAAAAACTCCATATAATGATTTATATCCATGTGGCATCATCCCATTCATCTAGAGCTCATAGATAGAGACATACATTTTGAGGTAGGTGACCCTCAAGATAAATGAGATCATGCCATTTGGCATGATCCCAATCATCTAGAGCATTTAATAAAATTATAAGTCCTAATTTTACTTAATCATCTAGATGGATAAGATTATTCCATGTGGCATGATCCCACTCATCCATGGTAAAAAAAATCAATTTAAAGTTCTAAGGTTTCATGAGTGTGAAAATAAGTGAGGGTCATCCATGGGGTAGCTTCTTTTTAGTTCACATCATATAGATAGAGAAAAAGATTATACATATCTCATGAGTCCATAGATCAAAATAATTACACCATGTGTCATGATCTCACTAAACCATGTCCAAATTTCTAATGGCACATGAATCAAAACTCAATGACCAAGTGAAAGAGAAAGATCATGCCATGTGTAGGAATCTCACTTACTCACTACTAAATGGGGCATAAGATGGTAAGAGCTAAGTAAAAACCTAATATAAGAGTGATTACATTCCAAGTTTTAAGTTTTAAATAAACTATACATTATTGAAAGGCTAAAGACATAAATTAAGGTCTAGATTCATAAAAATTATAGACATGGAAAAGCATATGACTCAGTGAAGTGACTAAGGGGCTAAAGTCAAAAAAATGGTGTCACATGTTTTTATATAGATAAAGTAGATTAAAGTCAAAAACATGGGTACTGGAAGAATTTATAAGGACATACTAGTAATTTTAAGGATGACTTGTCATCTAGATCAATTTATCTCCATGAGTTAAGGGTAAGGTCCAGAAGAGTCTTGATTGAGAAACAAATGGATAAGTGTCACAATACCAAGGAGATTGATTGGGACACTTGTTTTAACTTTAGTGCATAAATATAATATAATAATATCAAACCCAAATATTTATGTATAAATACTTTTAATTTTTAATAAGGAATACATAGTCAAAGATATTGGTGAAGTGTTAGTGTGGCTAGACCCTCAGCCATTCATAGTTCCATAAAATCATAAAATGGCATGTGATCCCCACACTGTATATGTATATTAGCTCCAATTAAGATAATTATCTTAGTATTTTATTAAATTTCATTATTTTTACCTCATAAATTGATCATTGCTATCCTAAAAAATCCTACAAGGATCATTAGGACATAATCCACCTCAAACCTCTCTTGAATTCTCCTTAGTGGGCCATGGAATTTAATTTCATATTATATGTTATAGGATGATTAATATTATGATATAATGTTTCTATGATGTTTTAGTCCATGATCTCATAGAGTGGGATCTCATGCCTCATGGAGGCAAGACCCATTTATCCCTCTTCTATATACTACTTCCTAGTATGTTATAAAGGTCAACTATATTTGTAAACAAACACTATTGGAATAATGAAAAATTGGTTTTGTATGTAAATTTGTTTAGTTTTATTTAAATTATTACACTTTTTTCTAATTTTATGGAATAATAATAATATAAGACTATAATTCATGATTTATACATAGTTTAAGAATTAATTAGGCTGTGCCTTTTCTATTTTAGCTAGGTTCTTTGACTCTTTTAGTTTTACTTGAAGTCTAAGGATCTATATGCAATTATATACATACCTATTATTAGTTCATTCATTAAAGGAGTCTTATAATTAAGAATATGTATTTTTTCCTTGGACTCTATGTACCTATGTGAGAGAATCCTGAGCCATCATGAAACATGGCATATAGATGTACAACTATATCTAGGCATCTTTTGGTCCTGGAAGCATTTGTGTTGTTTACTTAATTATAAGAATTTATTTATACCTTACCCTCCATCTCTTTTTATGTTTATTTGTGAATAATTGATATTTACATTATTTTAAAAATGGTTAATTGAAGTGGAGCTTTGAAATTATATGTGGTGTAATTGATCTATCGAGGAGTGTAGAAGTTATGTCAATTAGTGAGAAACTTAGTATTGGACCTTTCATGATAGCCTTGCATCTCTTGGAGATATATTCCTAGAAGGATATATAATGGATCCCCATACCTATATCTCACTCCTTGGATTGTATCAAAATCAATCCTAAAATTATTATGTAAGTCCCCTAATTCCCTAAACTTTCTCAATCTATCTAAACTCATACATGCAACTAAGAAGAAGATATTATACCAAATAAAAACTAGTGTTAAAAGGAGGGCCACTAAGGTCAGCATTTTTCCTATGATTTACACTTTTCTATCCTATTTTATGATTAAACACATAATAAAAATAAGTTATATAATGAGGGCACCCATTCTCACTATCTGATAGATCTTTATGATATTATCCTACCTATGAGAAAATTGAAGACTATTATGCAAATAACTAGATCTACACTTGGCCCTAGACAATTAATAATATAAACATTTTAATTCCATAGGATAAATATAAATTATATATGGAGACCAAGAACTCTAAATAAGCCACTATCTCATCCTCTCAATTTGTCCATAATAGACCTCCACCTATGGATACACCTATATCATGATTAGTTGGCTTTTATATCAAAATCCATGAGGTTTCCATGATTCACCTAATAACTAATAATGATACCTCCAAATATTAATTATAGGTATGGGGAATACTAGTAAGGAACATGTTACCTCATATAATATTTATAAATTTAAAACATGAGGACATTTACTATAGGATTTTACTATTCACTCTAATAGACATAGTGTATGATTGGTTCCCAGACTTGTTTGAAGGTTTTATCACACGCTATGACCAATTTAGTAACATGTCCCTTGTGAAATTTTATAAATTCATCTACCCAAGTGTGTTATACCAATATTTCACCTATATCAAAAGGGAACCCAATGAACCCATACAAAATTTCAATACTAGTTTTTAGATGTATAGTCGAATCACTATAGTATATAGACTAGTTTCCCAACAAGCCCTTGAAATGTATAAAAACATGCTAGATCCTTGGACTATTATGTTCCTATGTAGATATACATTAGTGATAGGCTTACCTTTGTTTTATGTTGAGGCCATCTAAGTTGACAAATAACTAAATCTTCAAGGTTTGTTATCACTATCCATTCTGAATCTACTACCAAGTACGCCTACTTTAAATTCCCTCTTTATCACTAGCCATAATTCACCCACATCATAGCCTATTATAGTGAAAAACCATTTTCTTTTGAGACACCCTATTCCTAATCAACCCCTAGGATTATTTATCCCAATTAGTAATGAACTAGTGCCTGAAGATCATAATTAAATGTTTGTCCTTGCTATGAAAACCATCCAAAGTATGCCCTAAAAATACATAAAGAATGAGTTGGATTTTATATATAACATGGTACAAAATCTCATTAATGACTTTTTAGGTCTATATACATAGGTTGGGAAAAATGGTGGTGATATTTATAATAATAAATTCACATACCAAACATACAAGCATCCCCAAAACTAGGCTAACATCCATCCAAATCCCACACCTAATAAACTCCCTAAGATCAACATCTTGAGTTGGCATTGCCTAAATATTATCATGTGCATAATATAAACCATCATGGAAAAATTGAATACATTGAATTTTGTAGTGCATTTGAAATTTTACATAAAAATATGGAGTAGTATGAGGTAGTACCGAATCACCCCAAGGATACCAATCAAGATGATACATCTAATTATCCAAGATCCCTAAGCACTGCTATGGTACTTGAGACATTGTACTTCCCCAATAATGAGAACAATATAATAGAATATGCCACCAATGAGGTGTGGGATTTTTAACAATTCTAAAGTAGTATATACAACCTTATGAAATATACACAATAACATCCCCTTACCACATCAATCCCTCCTAAAAATGGTGTCACCTCTCTTGATCCAAGAGAAAGGAATGACCTAACACCCCAAAAATCAAATAATCCTAAGCCAACTAAAGATACCCAACCTACCACTAACAAGAATGGTTACAACATAGTGGAGGACATGGAGAAGATCAAGGGAAACATCACTCTACATGAGCTTTCCATGATCATTGAGCAAAGAGATATCCTCCTAAAGTCACTCATAGATAAACCATTTCAACCCAAACCCAATCATGTGCACACTAACATGTTGATACATATTAATAAGGCTGAGGTCCCACCATTCATCCTTATGGTTAGCTTGTTTGGTAAAAATATCCATAATTATCTATTTGACTCAATTTCCTCTACAAATGTCATGCCTAAAATAAATTTTCAAAAATTAGGACTAACACCCATTAAGTCAAATACAATAGTGGTCTATTTAGATAATTCTAAAGTTAAGGTAGTGGGTGATCTCTTGAATATATATATGAATCTAGAATCTAGGCCCAAAGTCTAAAATTTTGTGGATATTTAGGTAGTGAATATCTTAGAGGATTTTGGGATGTTTATTAGTAGATATTGGTCCTAAATATTTAATGCATATAAGGATATGGACTTCTTTCATATGCGGTTGCCTTGAAGAGGTATAGTCAACAAGATTTTTATCGATAGATAACCCATAATGAAACACATGATTAAAAAATATAACACAGTCAATGAAAGAGTGAAATTAGTATCCTCTAACATAGAAGTTATTCTTTATCTACAAAATATCTTGAAAACCAAGCTGATAAATCCTGAAAATGACCATTCTCATGGTCCTTATACTTTGATGGAGCTTGTTCTAAACAAATTTCTTGATTAGGAATTCTTATTATCAATATATTAAGGGAAAACCACCTAGCTTCCTATAGGCTCTAGTTCCCTTTTACCAACAACTTGGTAGAATATAAAGCCTTTATCTTAGGACTATAATTTGCATTTAAAGATAAGGTCAAAGAATTGAGAGTGTTTGGAGATTCTAAACTAGTAGTTAACCAAGTGATGATTTTTTTTTAATTTAAGTTTTATTGTTTAAGGAAGATGAGAGTATGGCATGGGATTTAATATAAATTTTTAATGATTTCAATTTCATCCCCATACCAAGAGAATGAAATTAGGTAACTAATTAATTTCCAACTACCACTACCAACTTGACACCCTTAGATGATTTAGGGCTATAAAACATTTTAGTAAATCTCATCCCATGTTCGTTAGTACAAGATAATGTGAATAACTTACAGGTATTTGAAGATGACTACCATATTTTATAACTCATTAAAAATTTAGGGGTATTTGAGACGACCCAAGTTATATATGAATTAGAAAGAGATGAAACTATAAATGCATAATATGACTAGGATGACATTCTAAACTTGAAAGAAAACTAAGTTCTAAAATAGATAATCTCCCTTGTGAAAGTGTTTGACCCTAACAAGTCTACACATAGGTCTGAAAGGATAATGGAATTAGACCAAAAGTCTAAAATGATTAATCTAATATTGTAAAATAAACCCTGATATTTTCACCTTGGTCTAAGTTTCACCCTTGACAAATTTGAACACCCCAAAAAACTATTGTTGCAGTACTAAGATGTTATTGCTTGGGCCTATGGATAACTTAAGGTCTTTAAATTTAAGATAATAACCCACAATATCCCACTGAAGTAGAAATAGAATAATTTTACATATATGTATAAACATATGAACCCAATCTTAGAACCATTAATTTATAAGGAGGTCCATAAAATCCTCTCATTTAGGATTATCTTCCAAATTTACCACTATACATGTGTAGCTAATTTAGTGATAGTCAATAAAAATAATAGATAAATTTGACTATGTGTGGATATAATAAATTTGAACTAAGATTATAAAAAAAATAACTATATTTTTCCTTCCTTGGAGGAGGTTATGCATATGGTAAATGGATCCCATATGATGTCCTTCCTAGATGGATTCTCAAGATATAATCAGGTTCTAGTCAACTTAGAAGATTGATCAAAGATGAAATTTATAATCAAGTGGGGAAATTTTGTTTATAAATTAATGCCATTTATAATTATTAATGTAAGAACCACCTTTTAGAGAGATATGGTCTTTAATTTCAAAGGTATGATATGAAAGTGCATTTTTATTTACATGGATGACTTGATTATTTTCAAAACACAAGTCTGATCATATTCACAATCTTCAAAAGATATTTGAAAGGTAAAAAAGGTATGGTATCTTACTTAACCTAAATAAAAGTGTATTTAGTGTTACCAAAGGTAATATTCTTGGTCACATCATCACAAAGGAAGGTATTTATATTAAACTTGATCATGCTAACGTGATTTATAGGATATATTTGTCTAACAGTAAAAATGAATTAAAGTCATCATTTGGTAATATTAAATTTTCATGCAAATTTATATCTAGTTTTTCTAAAATTATTAGATCTTGGAATGAAATTTTTAAATAGGAAGAAAATTTTGATTGGACTCCTACATCTAATTAGGACTTTAAATAAATTAAAGAATCCATCATTCAGGCACCAATCTTAATCAACCTAGATTATGAAAAGGACTTCTACCTCTATTCCTTCATGCTAGAACACACCATAGGTGTATTGCACACTCAGAAGCTCAAATAAGATGAGCAACAAATTAATTTCATGAGAGAAAACTTGAATTATATATATTTGAATTATTCTACCATGTAAAATCATGCATATACCCTGGTTAAGGCTATGAAAAATTAGGAAATAAATTCTCATAAATAAGGTGCACACCATCATCAAAGACCTAGCCATAAATCTAATGTTGGGTAAAAATTAACTAAGAAAACACAAAGGATGTTGGATGGACAAGATGTAAGAGTATTACCTTGAAATAAAACCTATGAAACTAATTTCAAGTCAAGGTGTTACTCAGTTGATCACTTAAATTGACCCAATGATCATTGTGGTGTAATTATACTAATCATAATGGTCCATCATGAATGCTATGATGCAATTTTACACTACCTAATTTATGGAAATCTTCATCCCAAACTCAATTATACATAAAAAATGATCTTAGGATGAATGCATACCACTACATGTTGAATAAAAGAGGATTTTACATAAACAACTATGAAGGGATATATACTAGATGTTTATCTAAATAAGAATCCAAGGAAGTCATGATTAGTTTCCATAATAATTTGGGTAATGACCATCCATCATAAACTAAAACTATGTTAAAAAATTCTATGAGATGCTACTATTAGCCCACTATATTTTGAGATGTCCACTCTCATGTTAATTCATACAATCATTTCCAGACCTTCACCAAGAATATATTTCATGATATAATCCCTTTACATCTTATGATAGAAGAGTTTCCTTTCAGTCAATGGGGACTCAACCTCATTGAAGTCATCAACATAAAATCATTAGTTTGACATATTTTTATACTTTTAACCATTGATTACTATACAAGATAGACAAAATAAGTGAAAACCAAGAATAAAATAGATAAATAAGTCATCATATTACTTGAGTAAAACATAAAATCATGATTTGGCACCTTAACCTCATTAGTTTGTGACAATGGGCATACATTTCAGTTAGATGAGCTCACTGAATGGGCTTATGAAAATGAGATTAACTTGAGTTTCTCATCAAATTAATAACTAAAATGGAATAGTTTGGATGACTCAACCAAAAATAACTTGACTTACATCATCAATAAGTATACAAAAAATTAATCCTAGAGATTTGCATTCACTAATGAAATATGCTCATTGGGATAACTGCACCAAATATAAGAAAGATCTCAAAATATTTCCTTTTCTCTTGGTATATGGGTTAGAACCTATCACACAAATGACCATTAATTTTATAACATTCAATTTTATGCAATAGTACATAGAAGATACTAAAAATACAAACTCAAGGCTATTGGACATTTTCCAATTATAGGATGCATGAGAAAAGGCTCTAAAAAACATTAGTAGACATGAAGTGATAGTAAAAGTATGGTTCAATAAGAGAAAAAACATAAAGTGATTTTATATTCCATACTTAATCCTATTATGGGACAATGTACATGAGAATAATGGGGATCACTCTAAACTTGACCCACTCTAGATTGTTTCATACCAAATCCATGAATTGTTTGGGTAGAACACATTTTGATTGAAGGACCTTTAAGGGAATGACCTCCCACTACCTGTGAATGGAAAATTCCTAAAGAATTAATTTTTATCTATCCCTTCCACTATAATTTTATAATATCCCCTAAAACTAGGGATATTGTTGTAAATATTATATTAGAGATAGCTAGTTTGTTTTAGTTGTGTGTTTGCTTCTATTTGGTTGTGTTTTTTCTTTCTTTTTCTTGATTTCTATTTTTTTTTGTTTATCCCTTGTTCACCCTTGTTAACCTTATAGTGGTTTTACCTTATCCCTATTATTCATATTTAGAATCATCTAAGATATTTTTTATAAGGCAAAGTATAATCTAAATTTTGGTCCTCATCTTCCCAAGTTGATCACTTAAAAATTGGCAATGCACTAAAAACACAGCCTCAAAATTATAAATTAGAAGGCAAGCCCCCATTATTAGATAATGTGATAAGTAAAGGAAATTATATTAAGGAACTAAAATTATTATGGGTTACTTATTAAAAACTAAGTAAGCAAATTGAGAAAGGCCTTATTTTTTAGAGAGGCTATCGCATCACCAAAAATAGTATATAAATAAAAACCATGTCACTAAACAAGTAAATGATCTTATTGGTGAAAATATTTCCTTGAAACATCCCCAAAACTTAGATATATTCATCCCTAACCATCTTGTATTAATCAAAAGTAACAATCAAAGTAAAAGTAATTATGAATCTCATAAAAATGCAAGTTTCTTCCTAAAAATTGGCAATTTGGGCAGCCTCCATCATAAGATTTTTGGTTTCGATGGAAATGGAGAAATGCCTTGAGTAGGACCAAAATCATATGATGGGGCTATTGGAACCTATATTGAAGTATATAAATTCCCAATCCTTACTCTCCTTATCGAAATTCTATAAATAAATTACCTTTTAAGGAGCTCTGAGTGCCTAAGATATGTCTTAGCTTGCCTAGTTAATTCAAAATAATAACAAAATTGCTCTTTTTTAAAAATGACTCTTATAAGGAATCATGATCCAATATTTTATTTTTTGAAGTATAATTGAGAATTATCTTTTACTATAATTTCATCTAAAGGGTTATCCCATAGTTTAGTAACGGGGGTTTATAGTTTGGATTCTAATTGTTGAGCCAATGTTTTCCCTATAGTAATCATAATTTGTTGTCACTAACATGTATAATTTTAATATTTTCAAATGATAGCCATATTGTATTTTAAAATTTACATGTTAAAGTCAATTTCCATTTTCAGGTCTTTTTGTGAAATGAATCAGTCTAAGTCTAAACTGGGAGTCATTATCTTAAGTCTAAGTTTTCTAAATTCAACATGAGGTCTTGGTCTAATCTTAAGTTGGTCGAGTGTTCCCACAAATAATATATTAATGAAATTTATCCATGAGTCCAAATTTCCTAAATGGGCATGTTTATTGAATTTATTCCATTAATTAATGTGACTTTTAGTATTATGATGATCATCATATTCAAATTATAGTTTTATGGACTAACAAACCTAACTTCTTATTTCCCAAGGTTATTTTTTATTTTCAGTAGTGTTTTGACCACATGGTGCCACGTTGATAAAAAATACTTGGTCCATATTATAAATATCCCCTCATAGTATGAGTAAATTTTTTTACTTAGTAGTTTTGTTGAAATTTCCTCACACTAGATCATTATTGCATGTCTCTCTTGCACTATGATCTACCATCAAATTTAAGAGAAATAATGAATTAAAATCCAAATAGATAAGTATCCAAGTTAAAATTCTAATGGATAACTCATTGAGGTCAAATATAATTCCATGTGTTGGCACCCAACTTATGCATGAAGGATTTTTAAAAATGACTAAGTCTTATCTTTATCGAGCCCCCAAATTCACAAGATTAGGAAATGTGTTTTCATCCCATGTCTCTTTAGCTTATGAAGCAAAAGGATCTAAGTAAGAGTTTATCAAACACCTGATCAACTAGTATTGTGTCACATGTATTCATCCCAAATATTTGATTCTTTTAAATAAAAAGGGTAATGTAGGGACCACACAAAAATCTATATTAATGAGATCATGCCACTTGGTACAATCCCACTCATTTATGGGTAACAAGAGTAGGCCAATGTCTTAAGGTTCCATAATCATCTAAATAAACTAGGGGCATTCATGAAAAATTATCCCACTCACCTATATCTAGAAAGAGCTACACATTCAAGGTAGGTGACCCTCTAGATTGATGAGATCATTACATATGGCAAGGTCCCACGCATCTAGAGGCTATAGATATAAAAATAAGTCCTAAGGTTACCCAATCACATAAATAAATGAGATCATGCAATGTGATAAGACACCACTCATCTAGAGTAAACTAAATTATTCTTAAATCCTAAGGTTCCTTGAGTGCTTAGACAAATAAGGGTCATACACATGGTAGCATCTCACTAGCTCACAACTTACAAATAGAGTAATGGATTATATAGAGCTTATGAGTCCTCAAATCAATAGGATTGAGCCACATCTCACCATCTCACTAAATGAAAACCAAATTACCAAGGGCATATGCATATAAGCTTAGTTACCAAGTGAAAGAGTGAGATCATGACATGTGTATGCAGCTCTCTCACTCACTATTAAAAGGGGCTTAAGATGTTAAGATATGAGTTCAAACCTATTATAAGAATGAATATATTTGAAGTGTTAAGATATGAATAAATAAAACGTGATCTAATGTCTAAATACAAATATTTTAAGGTCTAGATGCATAAAAATTATACACATGGAAAAGTATATGACTCAATAAAGTGATTATAGAACTAAAGTCAATGAAATGGTACCACATGTTTTTTCTAGACAAATAAAATTAAAGGCATGAAGATGGGTCCTAGGAGCACTAATAAGGGCATATCAGTAATTTTAATGATGACTTGGTATCTAGATTGATAACTCCCAAACCAAAATAGGTTGAACCTTGTCCCCGCTTAGTGTGAGTGCACAAGTATTTTATTAATAATTCAAAAAATCAAGTACATAAGGGTGCCTTTACTCTGTTAACCCTTTTACAATGTAAACATGGATTTATATAGTTTTTACCAATGACCGGTAAAAACAAATAATCCTATAACCAACTAAATATGGGAAAACAACCCGTAAGGTAATTCTAATTAATAAATATTAAACATTAAAATTGCCTAATAATTAAACTAAGTAAGTTTATTTTATGGTGGTGTCTTTACTACAAGATGCATGCCCCATTTACAATAATTATTTATTATCTACCAAAAATCTAACCTAATGTTAAGACTTTGGAAAAAGTCCTAACAAACCCCCCTATGATCCAAAGTTAGGTCTTTGGACACATACTAAGCATTTTTTTGAATTTTTCAAATTTGATTCTATCAAGGGGTTTTGTGAAGATATCAGTTGTTTGATCAGCAGTTAGGCAATATATTGGATCAAGAGTTTTCTTTGCCACCAACATTTAGAGATAATGGTATTTGACATCCATTTGTTTTGTTTTGGCATGAAACACTAGATTCTTGGACATCTTGATTGCACTTTGATTATCAATGTATAACTGTGTAGGAGCAAACTGAGAAACTTGAAGATATTCAAGAATACGATGAAGGTAAAAAAATTCTCTAGAAACATCCCATGCTACAATATACTCTAATTCTATTGATGAATTTGCCACTGTATCCTGCTTCTTACAACACCAAACAATGGCAGCTAAACCCATATGCATAATGTATCCTATGGTTGACACTTTGTCATCCACACATCCACCAAAATATGCATCACAATATCTAACAAGTTTGAAGTTCTTGTGGTGGTATTCAAGGCCATATGTTTTCATTCCATGAAGGTAAAGAAGTACTCATTTTGCTGCATGCCAATGAATTTCTCTAGGCTCATGCATAAACCTAGATAAAATTCCAACTAAAAATGAAATATCAGGCTTGGTAGTCATCAAGTATATAAAACCTCCCACTAATTATCTATATGTGGTGCCATCAAAAAAGGCACTACTATCATCCTTAGACAATTTCAAGTTACTTTCCATGGGAGTGAGGGCAGGTTTACAATCACTCATGCCAAGCCTCTCTAATAACTCAAAAATATACTTAGTTTGTGTAGTGAAAATACTATGATCTTTCTAAGTTACCTCTATGCCTAGATAGTAGTGAAGAAGTCCAAGATATGTCATCTCAAACCCATCTTTTAATTCCTTCTTCATAGACTTCTTATGGTTTTCATCATTACCTATGAGAAACAAGTCATCGATATAGAGAACAAGTATCACCATTTTCTTATGCTGCACTCAAAAATAGAGAGTATCATTAGATTCACTATGATGAAAACCAATGGATTTCAAGTATGAATCCATTTTCTCATACCAAGCCCTGGGTGCCTATTTGAGCCCATACAAAGCTTTTATCAATTTACATACTTTGTGTTTAGCACCCACCTATTTAAAACCCTAAGGTTGTTTCATATAGACTTCTTCCTATAAATAACCATTTAAAAAGGCACTTTTAACATCTAATTGATGTACTTTCCAACCATTTTGTGCTGCTAAGGCAAGTACCATATGAATAGTGTGCCATTTGGTAGTTTTTGCAAATGTTTCCTCATAGTCAATACATTTGTGTTGTACATATCCTTTTGCAACAAGTCATGCCTTATGTTTATCAATGGAGCCATCTGATTTATACTTAGTCCTATAAAACCATTTACATCTGATGGGTTTAACATGTGGAGGAGGATCAACTAAAACCCATGTATTATTGTTAAGTATGGAATCATACTCACATTTCATTACCTATTGCCAAACATGTTCAATAGATGCCTCCTCAAAAGTGGATGGCTCAGTGGAAGAAGTAGTAACAACCATAGCATAGTTTACCTATTTTCAAGAATTATTGGGCCCTGTTAAACCAACTTCATCTGCTGTCAAGTTAGAAAAAGTACTTTGACCCATTTTGGATACTTAGACAAATTATTCAAATCAGGGACTCCAAAATTCTCATCATGTACATTATATGAAGGGGGACTTAGAGAATTTTCAACAATGTCTAAGTCATCAACTTGTGAACTTGTAGATGAAGGAGAGGAAAGTGAAGGAATTTGAGTTTCATACCATAACTTCGAAGAGTTATCCACATTATTCAAATCCTTATCTCTTTTTGTATTTTTCCTCTCTAATCTATCAAGTTGATAAATCAATCTCTGTAATGTTCATAGGCCCAAACTCATCAAATATTACATCTTGACTCACTATGAATTTACTTGAATCCTATGCAAGCAAATGAAACCCCTTTTTATCTTCAAAATAACCAATAAAGATGCATTTTCAACTTTGTGGTTCCAACTTAGTTCTATGTTTAATAGGAATGAAAGCAAAACAAACACATCCAAACACTTTCAAGTGTTTAACTTTGGGTTTAAACCCATACCATGCCTCATATGGAGTTTGTCCCAAAAGTGCAACTGTGGGGGCCCTATTTTGCAAATGCACTATAGTACCAATAGTTTTGGCCCAAAGCTTATCATCAAACTATTTATAGTGCAACATGGCACATGTTGTGCCCTCCAAAGTTCTATTCATTCGTTTAGATACTCCATTTTGTTGTGGAGTATAAGCATTACTATATTTTCGATGAATACCATGTTCTCGACAATAATTTGAAAATTCATTAGAGGTATACTCACCTCCATTATCTAAATGAAGAGTGGCCAAATGTGAACCTATTTCTTTTTCGAGTAAGTGTAACCAATCAACAAACTTAGCAAAAATGACAAAAGAATACATATGTAAGTTGGAAGCGTGCCATAGAATAGGCTCAGATCATTATCCTCTTCTCTTCACAGCAGTCAAAATGAACCAAAAAAAGAATCATCCTTTCAGATTTGAAAAAATGTGGATGCAGCACCCACAGTTTGAAAGTAAAATAGAAGAGTGGTGGAATATACCTATTGAGGGGACCGCCCTCTTTAGAGTTGCATCCAATCTCAAAAACATTAAAAAGGAAGTCAAGAAATGGAATAAGGATTGTTTTGGAAATATATTTGAGAAAAAGAATACTATCAAGGAGGAAATTAGTAGAATTTAGGAAAAAATTTAGTAAAATGGATACACCTCAGACCTCCTTATAGAAGAAAGGGAACAATTGGTTCAATATCAAGATCTTATAACTAAGGAAGAAATCTATTGGAGACAAAGATCTAGGGTGTTATGGTTGAAAGAAGGAGATAAAAATACAAAGTTTTTCCATCTCTCCACTCTAAAACACAGAGCTAAAACTTATATACAATACTTGAAAAAAGGAGATCAGAAGATGTCAGAGGAAAAGGAAATAAAGGAGGAAATGCTTTCCTTTTTCTCCTCCCTGATGAAGGCTGATATAAATATCAATTTGGATAGTCAGGCTGATATCCTATGTGTGGTTCCTCCTTTGGTCCCGAAGGAGCAGAATAAAATGTTATGCTCAATACCTAAGGAGGAGGAAATCTTCAAAGCAGTTAGTTCTTTAGGAGGAGATAAAGCACATAGACCAGATGGATTTCCCATGTTCTTTTTTCAAAAGCTATGGAAAATTGTTGGCAAAGATGTAAATACTATAGTGAAGGAATTCTTTAGAGCCAAATAGATGCTTAAGGAAGTTAATGCCACTTTTTTGTGTCTGATTCCAAAAAAGATTAGATCTGACTCTCCTGATCAGTTTAGACCGATTAGTCTGTGCAATTCTTTCTATAAGATTATATCCAAAGTTTTTACATCCAGAGTAATTCAAGTGATACCTTTGATCATTGCTAACCAGTAAAATGGATTCATCCCAAGAAGACAAATCCTCAACTCTATAATTACTGCTCATGAGAATATTCATTCGTTATTCAGCTCTAACAATGAGGGGTTCATAATGAAAGTTGATATTGCTAAAGCATATGACAGGGTGGATTGGTTATTCCTCTCAAATAGTCTTATTTCCTTTGGCTTTGAACAAAGAGTGGTTGATATTATTAAGCAGTTGATATCTACTACTTCTATTGAAGTGCTGGTAAATGGAAGTTTGTCCCGCTTCTTTAAACCGTCAAGGGGATTGAGATAAGGGGATCCTATATCCCCTAATCTATTTGTTATTATGGCTGATAGTATGGGAAGATATATAGGGGACTTAGTTCGTAAAGGTTTATTTAAGGGTCTGAAACCTTCTTCTCATCCTTTAATATGCTCCCATGGTCAATTTGTCGATGATATTATTTTCATGGGGCAATCTGAAGTCACAGAAGAAAGAACTTTGAAGCAAGCTATAAATTTATATTTAGATGCCTCAAGTGATTAATTGGAACAAAAGTGTAGTGTTATTCATGAACACCCCAAGTCATAGACAGAACAAAATAGATAAAATCCTTGAATGCTCCATAGGATCTCTCCCCTCCTCTTATCTCGGTCTCCCTCTTGGGATGAAAGTTCCTGAAGCTTTTTGGGAAGAACTTATTAACAAATTTAGCAAGAAACTTGCGGGATGGAAAGGAAATTTTATAAGTCAGGTAAGAAAGCTTACCCTCCTCAAAGAAAGTCTTCAAAGCATACCCACTTATGCTTTGAGTCTTTTCAGAATTCCCACCAAATTTGCAGAAGCTATTGAAAAAATTCAGAGAAACTTTCTTTGGACAGGTACTGAAGAGAAAAGGAGAACGCCTTTAATTGCCTGGGATAACATTTGTAAACCTGTCAGGGAAGGAGGACTAGGAATAAGGAAAATTAGAAGTATGAACATGGCTCTCTTAGCTAAGTAGGGATGGAGGGTTTATCAAGAGAATAAAGAATGGAGCAATATATGGAAGCATAAGTATTTATTCAAGGCAAAGTCCCTCTCTAATTTCTTTTCTTACCCTGACGTTTCCCATCCATCTTCCATATGGGGGGAAGTTCAGGGTACTAAACAAGTTTTAGAAGAAGGAAGCTCTTGGAAAGTTGGCAATGGAAAAAAGGTGAAATTTTGGGAGGATGTTTGGTTAAAAGGAAAACCTTTGATAGATGAAATCCAAGATAAAGAAGCAATAGACCGATGTAAGCAAAGATGGGGAATAATGGTTAACCAATACTGGCAGAACAACTCTTGGGTGAACCTTACTGATCTTGATCAAGATTTCAAGAATATACAACTATCCCTAAATGTTATATCTCTCTACCCTAATCTTGAAGATAAGATTGTTTGCCATAATGATCCTAGTGGACAATTTAAAGTTTCTTCCATTTTTACTTCAAAGGGAAATGGCAACAAACCTTTGTTGACGAAGGCCTGGATAAAGGGGCTCATCCCTAAAATCAAAATCTTCTTCTGGACCCTCCTCCAAAATAAAATATTGACTTTGGACAATTTACAGAAAAGAGGAATATATGTTGTGAATAGGTGCATTCTTTGCAAGAAGGGCTTTGAAGATAGAGATCACTTGTTTGTGAACTATTCTTTTACGTAGCAAGTTTGGAAAGAAATCCTCAATCTATGGGTTATTGCTTGGATTCACCACAAAAATGTGGAACTATCTTTTAAAAGTTGGTATTGTCCTTCCAATAATCCTAAAGTTATATTTTTATGGAAACTAACTCTTCCCCATATTTGGTGGGGAATATGGAAGGAAATAAATAACTGAATTTTTAGAAGTAAAGAACTTCCCAGATGGGTGGTGGGGCAAAACATCATTAGAGATATTAAGGAGAATTTCTCATCACAAAGGAATCCAAATCCAACCTTTCAAGTGGATAATCCCTTAAGAATAGAAAATTCTAATGGTAAACCCGAAAATCCTACACTAGGAGTTACTTGGAATGTCCCCCCTCAAGGGTGGATTAAAGGAAACTTTGATGGAGCTGCTAAAGGGAACCCAGGGAATGTAGGATACGGAGGAGTCTTGAGAAACCATATGGGAAATGTAATCAATGCTGTTGTAATCCCCATTAGAAAGTCGAATTGTCATATTGCTAAAGCTTCTGCTGCCCTTCAAACCATCAAACTAGCTGTGGATTCAGGATATTCTAATTTATGGCTGGAAGGGGATTCCTTGAATATCATAAATATTCTTAAAAATAAAAATTATGTGTCATGGACTATAAAGGCTATGGTGATGGAGATGAAAACTTTAATCAAAAAATTTGAAAAAGTAACTATTACTCACATCTACCGTGAAGCTAACAGAGTTGCAGACTGGTTAGCAAATTATGCAGTCCAAACAGGACACAAAGTGAGGTGGTAGAAAACATTAAAAAAGAGTGTGGATCTTAGAGCACTCATTCATCATGATGTAACTCATGCAAAGGAGGGAAAGATCAGCTAGTAATAGAAAACTAATGAGTTAGAGGAGTGGCTTCGCGGAGAAAGGCTTACAATCATTAAAAAGGAATGTCCTTGAGAATGAGAAGTGGATCCTAAACGTGCCTAAAAAAAGGCAAGATTTGAACCAAATTGGTAATAGGTGGGATCATTGTATAGCTTACAGTGATTGGGTATCAAAGGAAATCTGCATGGCTCATGTAAGGAAAGGAGAACCAAGGAAGCAGGAACCCAAAACTGTGAAGAATGGAAAGCGAAACAAGAGGTCTGGAAGATCCTACAGAGAGGGAAGGTTGTGAACTACATGGAAAGGCTCCATGGTTCAAAACCTCATATTACAATGGCTTTTTTCAAAAACTGGATTGATGATAGGGTCACTCTGCATGGCATCATAGTGAATCTAACAAAGGAATTTATAGCAGAGGTTACGGGGCTGCCTTCAGAAGGAATAAAATTCTCCAAGCAGACTAGCATTTCAAATGAGGCCTTTTGCAAATTCCCTAAGATGGATGTTGAGGATCAGAAGTTGGAAAAGAATGGGGATTTATTTGAATTGGAGCAGATTAAGGGCATTTGGAGGGATGTCTTATGTTGGATTTGGGAGTACTTCATACTCGATGGAAGAAGCAAGAGAGTCCACAAATTCCACTTTGTATTCCTAAATCATTTTAGACACAAAGTAATAATTTCCTTTCCCTTTTATCTGTGTTTCTCTTTGATCCAAAGTTTATTCACTCATAGGAAGAAGGAAATGCATCCTATTCTGCATGAAGGATTAATTCTGATAATTGAAGGCTATTGCAAGAACAAGGCCATGGTTACGAACCCTTATCTGGGGAAACATAAGGACTCACAGAGTAACAAGAGTGAAAATGTTAAAGGGAAAGATAAAATCAAGCCCCCTAGTGTCAAGATTTAGAATGTTGATGAGGATGCAGAGTGGGAGAGAACTGATAAGTCTGGGGAGGAAAGCTTGGAGGAAGAGGGAGGAACAGAAAGCAAGAATTCTAGTTCAGGTGAGGAAGAAGAAATTCAAGAGAAGAATGATAAAGGAGTCAACATGGAGGAGAAGTCTGAAAATAGTGAACATGACTCTGAGGAAAACTAGTAAGTGTTCGAGGATGATAAAGTCCTGGATGACCCTATTGAGGACCCTATTTTGATAAATGATAGGGAAAATATAGTTCAGGCCAACAACCAAGAAATGGACTTGGGAGCTCAAGCTGAAACTAAGGAGCAAAATCAAAGAGGAAGAGAGGACCATATTGAAGAAGGTGGGAACAGTCTTAATAAGAACACAAAAGAGTGGAGTGATAAAAGGCAAAATGATGGAAGGCACACACCTATGAGATGGGTTAATTTCAAAGCAAAGGTTATCCTCCAACTCGATTCATGGATGTTTAAAGAGATAATGGATCTCAAAAGGAAAATGGAAAAAATGGAAGACAACCAAAAGGCAGTTTGGAACAAAATCAATAACATGAAAAAATAGTTGAGAGACATTCCCATCAAACTCAAAGACTATGAGATCAACCTAAGGGAACTCATCAAGGAAAGTAGAATGAATATGGAGGAGGTTACATCTAACATATGTGATGTAGCTGTTAATATTGGAAAAAGAGCTAATGAGGAGATCAAATCCTTAGAGGGGCCTAGCAAGAGGACTAGACAGAGCTCACGAAAGAAAGATATGCAAGAGGGAACCATGTCGGCAGCTACTGCCATTTAGGACACTGCTGTGAAAGGTAAGGAAGTAGTGAAAATGATTTTGGAACTGGAAGAATAGCCTGGTTATTTTAGTTGGTCATGTTATCTAGTCCTATTTCCTGGTTTTTTGTAATCTTTTGACTATGGTGTAGCCAGGTTTATGTAAAACTTGGGTTATGACTTGTGGTCTCTCTGGTGGTTTCAGGTCCATATAAAACCTATTTATGATACTTCTCTATAGTAGGTTTTAGGTTTTGCCTATGGTCGTAAATGCTTCATCTTTCTATCTTTGTTTCAGGGTTTTGGGGCCCCTTCAAAACCTATTTTTACCTTAATCTAGAACAAACTTAGCAAAAACTTCATATTTGGTTTCCATAAAGAATACCCAAGTCATCCTAGAAAAGTCATCAATAAACAAGACAAAGTATCTACACCCACCAATGGATGACTTTTTCATGTCACATACATCACTATGAACTAACCATAAACATCTGTTAGCTCTCCAAGATGACTGTTTAGGAAATTTTTCCCGATTTTGTTTTCCCAAAACACATGACTCATAAAGAATACTATCTTTTCAAAAAGAGGGAAACCCATTCACCATACCATATCTCTACAAATCCACTAAAGAGTGGATATTCAAATGTCCATAGTGGAGATGCCATAACCACTGTGTAGACATAGTACCTGTACCTGTGTCAACAACTACTGCAAGTTCTATATTGGAAGGAAGCACCTTATAATGAAATCTAACCAAGTTTCCATCTTCATATCATGTCTACATTGTTTTATAATCATCCTTCACTGAATTTATGTAAATGAGCCCATTTTCAAGCATAATTTGATAACCTTTCTTTTGAATAGTTACCAAAGAAAGTAAGTGTTTCTTCAATGTGGGAACATACCAAACATCCTCCAAGTATTTTATAGACCCATTAGGAAGAAGAATCCGAATAGATACAAGTCCTAGTAGTGTATGCATAGACTTATTTTCTAAGGTAATTGGAGAGAGAGAAGCTTCCTTATAAGACCAAAAGAAATCTCTCCTAAATGTCATGTGTTTGGTTGCTCCTATGTCTAAAACCCATACATCTGTGAGCTCATCTCTAGCCTCATATTCAATATAATCAATGTGCCCCAAAGTAGTGAATGCAGATTCATGAGCAACATTAATAGATTCATCATAGTCATGATCGACATATTGAGTAGAGTTAGTCTTAGTCGCTTTTTTTTGGCCTCTAAATTTTATCAAAAGGAATCCTACATTGTGAGGCAATGTGACCAAATTTTCCACATCTATGACATTGAATGTCTCATCTACCTTGACCTCTGCCCCTATATGATTTGTGACCATGTCCTCGATCACTTATTTCATGTGAGTGTGATTGATTAGATTGTTGATTATTTAAATGACCCCTGCCTCTATTTTGATATCTGCCTCCTCTGTAACCTCAACCTCCTTTATAATTGTTTCCTTTATTGTTTTAATGCCCAGATGAAGATGAACTAGGCTTTGACTCTAAAACATGGGATTCTTCAGTTTTATTGGAATTTTTGGGTAGAGAGAGGTCATGTTGGATGAGCAACTCAGCCAACTTATCAAAGGTGATGCATGTGATCTTATCAGAGACATGCAACATTTCAACAAAATTCCTATAGGACCCTAGTAGTCCTTTCAAAGCAGTAGTAACTATGAGGTCATCATCTAGTTTTCCAAAACCAGCCTTAGTGTACTCAGTAGTGATATTTTTCAACTTAGACATATATTCTCCCATATCCCCATCTTCATCTAATGACAAATTAAAAAACTGCATATGAATATCTATCTTATTATGCTTAGGTTTCTTATCATACAAATCTGACAATGTTTTCCATGTAGTGTAACTATGAGGAGAATTTTCAATATGAACATAAGTATCATGAGTACAACAACATTAATGAGAGATAAGGCCTTAGAATCACACAAATTGAATATATCTAATTTAGCTTGCTTTGTTGGCAATGTGGGATTTTCATTCTTAACAATATCCCATAACTCATTAAAAACTAGTGAAGCCTCCATCAATCCTTTCCAATCTAAATAATTGGAAATTATTAATCTATCACCATCTAAAAGCAAATTTTGATTTTTTGGCATTTTGAAATGAAAGCAAGTGTATTAGAGAAACATGTGACAAAATGCAAAAGAAATGAAACAAATGTCACACTCACGGCACAAGACACTGCTTCTATGGGGTTTTGCACTTAACCTCCGCATAGAGCATAAAAGAAAAAACAAGTATTTTTTATGGGTTTTTCACTTAACCACACCAAAAATCAATGATTACACCCTTATTTCACCAAATTACAACCTTATTCCACTAATTACACCCTTATCTCACCACAACAATGCAAAAGAAATATGATTGAATTCTGCCCCTTTTTTAAAAATTTAAATAACACACTACAATAAGTATGTGTTTTAAAATATTTTGATTTAAAAGGGAATATTCCTTTTTCAAAAAAGCATATTCCAAATCAAAAAAAACTTTCTCCAAAAAGAAGGGATTGAACCCTTGACCTCCTCCTTTGCAAGCTTCTTACAAAATAAGCTTAACCAATTACTCTAGGAACATTTTCACAACATTACTCTTAAAATTTTTTACTTATACCAGATTTTTGTGTATGAGGGAAAATAAAATAAAATTACATGTGAATGTGAGTAAATAAATTCAAATTCTTTTTACATTTTTACAGTGTTCTCTTCCCAACTTCTCTCGTGGGACCCAGCCATAGCAAATATTTGAAACAAAACTTTAGAAACAAAAAAAAAATCCTAAATTATACCTGCATCATTCTTCCCTAGGATGCCATGGCTACTCATGGATGTTTTCCTGCACCTGCTCTCTTTCCTACAGGCCGTACAAATCTGTACAGGGAGGATAAAATTGTTTTTAACTGAGTTTTGGCAGATTTTTAAAGTATTTTTTGCAGTGAATGAGTTGAAAATGAAGCTTGGGCGTTGGAAGGCCATACAACAGGCCGTATTTTTTTAGATTTTTCATTTAGAATGCAAAAATAGGGGTTTTAATGACATTTGATCAATATTTGTGGATGTTTTGGATTTAAAAAGCGCTGAAATGAATGCAAATCACAATGACAACCATGAATGAAAACTTTTAGATGTTTTTATCAAATAAATAGGCCATACAAATCTAATTTTGGCCAAAAAACAATGAATTTAATAACATTAAAATGCTAAAAATTCATTTTTATGCGAGATGAGGAGGTTGAACACAAGAAAATGGAGTATGAATAATCATAAAAGACCAGACTATGGTAAATGGAAATATACAGGTTTAAATATAAATAATATTTGAAAAATTAAAATAATTTAATATGTTTTCAAAATATTTAAACCAATACTATATGGCATACCTTATTTCATGCCAAATGATATCACGTGAATTGATTTTTCACCTTGCTCCTTTGAATTCACCATGCTCCCAAAATAAACATGCTTTGATACCACTGATATCTCCTGAACCAAAATAGGTTGAACCTTGTCCCCGCTTAGTGCGAGTGCAAAAGTATTTTATTAATAATTTAAAAAATCAAGTACATAAGAGTGCCTTTACTCCATTAACCCTTTTATAATGCAAACATGGATTTATATAGTTTTTACCAATGACCAGTAAAAACAACTAATCCTAAAACCAACTAAATACAGGAAAAGAACCCATAAGGTAATTCTAATTAATAAATATAAAACATTAAAACTACCTAATAATTAAACTAAGTAGGTTTATTTTATGGGGGTGTCTTTACTACAAGATGCATGCCCCATTTACAATAATTATTTATTATCTACCAAAAATCTAACCTAATGTTAAGACTTTGGAACAAGTCCTAACAAACCCCCCTATGATCCAAAGTTAGGTCTTTGGACACATACTAAGCATTTTTTTAAAATTTTCAAATTTGATTCTGTCAAGGGGTTTTGTGAAGATATCAGTTGTTTGATCAACAGTTGGGCAATATATTAGATCAAGAGTTTTATTTGCCACAAACATTCACAGATAATGGTATTTGACATCCATATGTTTTGTTTTGGCATGAAACACTAGATTCTTGGACATCTTGATTGCACTTTGATTATCAATGTATAACTGTGTAGGAGCAAACTGAGAAACTTGAAGATATTCAAGAATATGATGAAGGTAAACAATTTCTCTAGAAGCATCCCATGCTGCAACATACTCTAATTCTGCTAATGAATTTTCCACTGTATCTTGCTTCTTACAACATCAAACAATGGCAACTAAACCCATATGCATAGTGTATCCTATGGTTGACACTCTTTCATCCACACATCCACCAAAATATGTTAAGACTTTGGAACAAGTCCTAACATAGATCAATTTAAGTCCATGAACTAAGGATAAGTTCCATAGGTCTTGATTTATTGATAAGTGGACAAGTATTGTGATCCCAAGGAACTCAATTAGTTAACTTGTTTTATCTTTAGTGAATAAATAGAAGATAAGAAGGTGGGCCCCAAATAATTATGTATATAAATTTGTCCTTTTCCATAAGGACTAGGTTTTCAAATATATTGACAAAATGCCATGTGGATATCCCCTTAGACATTCATAATTATATAAAATTATAAAATGGCATGTGCTTCCCACCCTACATGTGCATAGTAGCTCTAGTGAAGACACTTATCCATGATTCTTTTGTAATTTTTCATAAGTTTAACCTAAATTAATAATCATTGGTAGAATAATAAAGCCTTCTAGAACCAATTTTATGCAATCCACATCATACATATCCTCAAGGCTCCTTAGTGGATCATGGAATTCTATTTTGTCTTATATATTATAAGATAAGGAATATTTTGACATAATTCTATTATACCATTTCAAGCCACGATGGCCAATAGTGGTATCTCTTACCTCTTAGAGGAAAGAGAAATTTCTCCCTCCTATATATACTACTTTTTAGTATCTTAGAAGGGTTGACTCTATTTTCAAAAAAATGTCATCAGAATAATGCACAAAATTGGTTTTATGTGTAAATTATTTGGTTGCCTTGCAAGTCTCCCACTTTATCTCTACTTTGATTGACTAACACTAACTATATAGGATTATAATTTATATTTTATATAGATTTTATGCATTAACTTGGATGTGATTTTTCTATTTTAGTTAGTTTTTTCAACTCTTTTCACCTTACTTGAAGTCTATAAGGATATGTATGCCATCAAATACATACTTATTTATAATTCATTCATTAAAAGAGTCTTAGAATTAATCATTTATATTTTATTTTAATACTCTCTCTCCCTATGGGATTGAACCCTGAGCCATCATGAAACTTGGCATAATGTACTGCAACTATAACTAGGCACATTTTGGTCTTGGAAGTATCTATGTTGTCCCCTTAAGAAAATACTTTTTTTTTTTACTTACCTTCCATATATATATTTTTTGTTTATTAATAAGTGATATTTCCCTTCTTTTATAAATGTTGAAGTGAACTAAAGTATAAATCTAAAATTATGTGTTTTAATTGGTCTAGATAGGAGTATAGAAGCTAAATAAGTCAGTGAGAATATTGTATCTCTTGGAAATATATTCTAAGTAGGATATCTAATGGATCCACATACATGTATTTACTTCCCTATATTATCTTAGAAACAATCCTAAAATCAAAGTATTGAAGTCCCTTAATTATTCTCTAAACTCACTCAATTGTCTAACCTCATAGGTGAAAATAAGGAGAGATTGTACCAAAAAATAGAATTGGTAACTAAATTTGAGCATTGGGCCTTTTTGGACCCCAAATCTAAATTAAGTAAAAAAGTAAAATGGTAGGTTATTTATCTCAAGTGGGTGAAAATAAAATTTTATGAGTCTTTAAAAGGTAATCCTAGAGTTTATGGAGGTGGAGGACTTATTATAAATGACAAGGGTAATTTTTTGGTATCCTATGTTGGGAATATACTTTCAATCCTATCACCTAGTGGATGTTTTTTCTACTTTATGGGGTTTACAACTAGGTAATGGTTTAGGAGTTAATTTTATGGTTGTTGAAGTTGATTCCCTTAACATCATCAACTATGTATCCAAGATTAACATTGTTAATTGATATACTAACCATATTTTAAAAAAAGTTATTATTATTCTTAACTTTTTTTAATCAAGTTTTCAACCAACATGTGTATAGAGAAGGTAAACAATTAGAAGATTTTTTTATAATATGGGTATGGTTGCTCAAAAATTTCAAACTTGGGTAAGTAAGAATGAGTTAAATAATGATATATTTCATTTTTTTTATAAAGAGATACTTGATGGAAATCATTACCAATTTTTTTCCCCAAATCTATTGTTTGTAATGTGTTTACATTGGGTGGGTAGTTGGATGGAATTAATGATTAAGCCTATATCTATGTTACATGAAAAATTTAATGTGATTAATATTGATTATAATCCTAGTCATAATTTCACATTTCAAGCCATCATTTGTTTTCTCTTCTTGAAGATGTCTATTTTTATTTAGCAATATTTAAATCTTGAGATGGGTGTGATGTAAGTTAACAAAAGATATCCTTAGATCCAATTTTAGTTATTTTTCAAATATATCAAGTTCACAAAGGAAAACATTGGTCTTAAAATCATGGGCATAAATTTTATTAGGGTCAAACCTTCCTCTATTAAGGATTTGAAATAAAATTCCAAACTGTGGGAGATTATTCACACTAGAGGGATTACAAATTTTATTCAAAGGATTGATGATTATGATCAACATGTTTCTAATAGTTTTACTACTAATTGTAATAACTACACAATTCATATCAAGGGAGTCTCTATTGAAATATTTGAATGTTAAGGGATTTAAATATATCAAAACCAGCAGAGATTTAAGGTGGATATGACCAAATTTCTTTTATAAAATGAGAAACTCACTAATTATCAAGGAAGATACCTAAGAGAATACTTTCCACATCCTTATGATGAAATTAATAAGAAAATTATGAAGTATGTGTCATATTGGGACACACTTGAAGATAAATAGTTGGATAGGATTGAAGGCACAAAGGTGAACTTGTGTGGATTCATGAAATCATGAACACATGAGATGAAGAAATTTCACAATGTGAAAAATCATTTAATGTAATAATATTATAGGTTATCAAAAGTACAAAGTATTGTATATATATAGTGGATCATAAAGGGCCCCACCTAAAATCTAGTTATGCTCAAATTAAAATTATAAAATACATAAAGTGCATTTCCATGAATGACCTTTATTAAACCTAAGCAAGCTAACTAGACTATGTAGGTAAAATCACATATTTGGAAAAATCATACACAAACACTCCCCCTTAAGCATAACTTAGGTGGGTATAATAATTGTGTCCCAATAATAAGGCCTATTGAGGTACCCAAGTATATATAAAATATAAAACTAATAAGTTCCCATACAATATGTTGAGTCTATCTATAATATAGCTTATAATATGACCAAGGTCAATGATGAGATCCTCTACCTAAAGACTAAAGAAGATCTATTTACATTGAATAATTTGTCTTCCATTTACAATAGGAAGAATAAGATTAGCTTTATTTGAAAGCTTCCCATTCTATGATGGAATATGAAGGTGGAAATATGAATATCTCTGAATATGGTAAAAAATTGAAATGTTGGATAGGTCTAACAAGATTATTCACAAGAACTAGATAAATGCCACTAAAGTGAACCTATTAGAATAATGGCATGAAACATTTATTTAATTAATGCCCATATGTAGTGAACATGTATCAAAAACTATCAAAACTAAAGACTAGACTATATATGAATCATGTATATATATATATATATATATATATATAATGAATATCCATAGGAACATTTGAGTCATTGAAGTCATCAATAAGTGAACTTGTAATGTCAATGAAGATGAGATGATCCTCCAAAGAACAAATATGTGATGGCTTTGGAAGAGAAACATTTTTTAGTGGAAAAAATTTAAATTCTAATAATAATATTTAATCTATTAAAAATATCATCCACTATTGGTAATTTTATATAAAGAACACGTTCATTTAGAATTACTCATCATAAGAAATTGGAGTATCAAGAGGGAGTACAATAATTTTTTAAGTAACAATACTAAGAGGAGAATGAGGATTGATAAAAATATCAATATGGTATATGAAAAGAGTCTAAAGAGTTCTCCAAATAGTGGAGGGACACTCTTTATGATCCAAATGGTGGTTTAGATCCCTTGAAATGTTTATTAATAAGTTACCATAGACATAGTCACAAGAGTTGGTACATTCATTATATTGACCTGGGTTAATGGGGGTAGGAATCTATCCATATAGAAATGGAATAACATCATGTTTCATGAGAAACATTCATTTTAGATCCATGATGGAGCATATCTATTATTTACAATAAGAACCAATGGATTATAATCATCTACCCTCATGTTATCACTTAATTGGAGTTGACATGCTTAAGAGAAGAGACCCAAAGGAAGTGAAATATTGCATAATATAATCTGTAATGAACCCCTAACTTACAATAATAATTCATGATTAATGTGAAGATCTTAAAAACAAAAAATAATGCATACAAATGATCAATCAATGTAGGAATTACTGATAAATTGTGCACACTCTAAGTAAGGACATTAGGCACAATTGATAATGCATTTTAAAGTGAGTAATCAATGTGTAACACAATGTAAAAAAATAATGTGGAAGTAAAAAGTAATGAATACAATAACCACCCATGAAACTATATATTTTTAAATTTACAAGGCATAATAATATCACCAATGTGTAGAGCTTAAAAAACTCACACTTCTAAGATAAGGTTCCTAAAAAGGATTTGTCAGTTTAAATTTATCAAAGTTTGAAGTTTCTTGATTGATAAATAATTCTCCACTTTACATAAATTTTTGGGTGTGATAAATGTTGTCTCAAATTTTTGAGGAAAATTGAATCCCCTTTGGGTTGATTGTGACCAAGAGTTAAACTCCCATATGACTAGGGGTTAATGCTTAGGATGAGTACTCCCCATAGGTATATAATTATAGGGGATAGAGTCTATAATTATTTGTAACATTATTAGATTCCACTCTCAATGCTTAAAAAGGGTTTGGATATTACTCTCTATGTGAACATGGGGGTCAGATCCCACCCTATCTACTTATAGGGAGGTCGGATCTCAGTCCCTATTTAGACATAAGCCAAAGTTTAAACTGTATTTAGAAATATGCAAATGTTTACAACCCTTATAATGTTTTATAATGCATATATTTTCATCAAGATTCAAAAACCCATTTACTATGACTACTTAGAGGTGGGACAAAATTTGACACTTATCTAAGTAGTGAATTTTTTTTACCTATGTTGTAGAATATGTCAAAATGATAAACCTACAAAAACAACCTCATATCTGTAAAAATGGTAAAATTTCATCTAAAATAATACATGACATAATTTTTATTTTATAAAACCTATAAAATCCCAAAAAATGTTTTCCTCTTTGAGCACTACATTGTACAAACTTAAAAAAATTCAAAATAATTGTCTTCAAGCCCTCCAAAATGGTCAAAAATGGATTCTGACAAAACTAGGTCGCGTTTACATCCATTCATAAGGTTTTGACATATTTTAAATCCAATGGAACTATACATTTTTTTATTTGTATGATTCATGTGTACAATATACATAGATTTTCATGAAACCCCAATAAACCCTTAAAAATCATTGAGATCATGAATAACACCATGAAGGACCTAGAATGCAAGAGATATCACAATAGAATCCATGGAATTCATCCACCATCACCCCTTTGATACCATGTTATATTGGACCATACTTTAGTATAAATAGTTAGATAGGATTGAATCTATATGAATTATTGAAATCATAAATACATTAGAGGAAGAAAATTTATAATGTGCAAAATCATTCAATGTAATAACATTCTAGGTTAGAGAAAGCATAAATTTAGGTACATATATATAGAGGAGCATAAAATAAACCAAATAAATTGTAGTTATTCTCATTTAAAAATTATAAAATACACAATGTGTATTTTCCCCTAATGACCTTTATTAAACCTAAGCAAACTAAGTAGACCATGTAGGTAAAACCAGATAGTCGGAAAAGTATACACTATCAATATGTGACTCTTGAAATTGGGTATATGGTTATCCACTATTAAAAATTTTCCATTATATTTAAGAATTCAAAGTCTTATTAGCTTGCATTTTTACATCATACACTCTCCAGAGAACTTATTTGTGGATGTCAAAAAGGGAAAAAAACTCCCTTTGCATCCATCGGTCAAATTTTTGATCCATATGTTTTTTAATTCATTCAATGGTATGATCCCATGTAAGACAAACATGAATAATTATAAATCCAAGGACCAAGGACTTGGGTGGTTCTAAGAGGGATTTTATAAGCTTTATCAAAACCAAATAGAGGACTCATGGCCCTAAGAAACATGATAAGAGGACCAAAGAGTTAGATCTTGAGACCATTAAGATCAATTTAAATGGGGAGCCTAAGGATAAAATTAAAGATTTCATTAAATAATTAAACATTTTAAAGGCTCATGGAATGGAGATCTTAAATGATTTAAATGAGGCAAAAAAATCAAAAGACAAGGAAAGGATTGTTGATGATTTTTATTTTATTTATTTTAAGATAACATATCAAGGTAAGATTCAAAAAATGGTAGTGGAAATTTAATTTCATAAATAATTTCTAAGGTGTTTTATTAAGGATCACAATAGGCTAAAACATTCCATTAAAAATCTTAGTCAAGATGGAAGGAACATGTGCACTAAGTTAGATCTAGAAGAGGTTATTACTTAGGTTAGAAGGCTAAAAGATAAATCTAATAACCATGATATAGAGTTTAAAACCCTCAAGTAAATTCTTGTTATCATTATTGATTACATTATAGCTTCTTCTATGCATAATTTTATGATGAGTATGAATGGCCCAATTCTTCTAAATAAAAGAAAATAGGAAGATGAGGGCCCCAACAAACCAAATAAGAAGGATAAAGGAGTAACCATGGAATTTGAAATTAATCCTTAGAAGTTATAGAGTATGTAAAAATCTATAAATAAGATGGACAAATGGGAGGAATTTTTTGGTTGGTGTAAGGTTGTGTGATTGATTTATTTATTGACCCTTTGTTTTATTGTTTTTCTATTGTTTTTAGTGATTTCTAGCTTGTTCATGTTTTGGGTATCCTATAATGTATTATATGGATAATTTGGCCAAGAATACTTGATTTTATTAAAGGGTTGGGTCCTAAATTAAATGTTTCTTTTACCATTAACATAAAAAATATATCAATGTGAAAGTATGCTATAAATATTGATAAATTTTGCATAATGTAAGGAACTAAGGTATGAATTATAATAAATAAGCCAAAAAATTATAAAACCTTTGTAAAAGGATACCCCAAGTGAGTAAAATATTAACAAGATTTAGGAGGCATATGAAATTTTTGTATTTAGTAATTTATAGCCTATATTCATTATGATGAATCTAAAAGAATCAAATAGTAGTGTAGTTATTATTGTCTAGATAGAGCACTTTTGCTTATTTATAATTTATAAGTCTAAGATAATTTTTCTATTTTATAGGTAAATATTACATTTTAGAAGGACATAAAAACCACACTTTAACAAGTAAAGATACAAAAATATGAAACAAGAAAACACTAGGCCTCCACAACCAAACTGATGATAAGTGTTAACAAAATTACATAAAAATAGGACCCAAAAAACAAACACACATGTTAAATGTGTTTAGAGTGAGTCTCTTTCTTGTTGAATCTAGTTTTATTATTTTCACTATTACTAATCATGCCTTTATTTTTATTGTTGTGACCTTCCACTGAGTTTCTCCTATGCTCAATTGAATCTTTATCCTTCTCAGTCCTCATTTTTTATTCCATGGAGTTGGATCTACCCTAAGTAATGGTGAGGATGTCCATACCTTTTCTATTTGGGGTTTCCTTTAGCCTTCATTTGTTTCCATCTACCATTTTCAAGTCACTCCATTCGCTCCCTCATTCTATCCACTTATTACTTGATATTGTTCCATTATTCTATTAGTGGTACCAGTTATTTGCCCATTCTTTTGTAGATTATCATGAAAATCTACTATTTTATACCTAAACCCCTACAAAAACTATGATAATTATTCATACCTATTCCACACTTCAATATCTTTCATTTCATAGAATTTAAAATTAGGGTTTTCAATGTTGGAACATGACTAGATACTTAGAGGGGGGTGAATCAATATATTAATTAACTTAGCTCTTTTCAAAAACTTTTAATGTAAACTAAAATATATATGTTGATAAAATAAAATGTGTAGAGATATCAAACATATGAAAACACATAACACAATATATACCATGAAAAACCCATTAAGGGAAAAAACACCATGAGAATAGCTGTCAAAAACTACCATTATAATCCAACCTCATAATAATAACCTCACTGGTTATAATTTTTAAGGATACCAATCCTAAGGAGACACCAATCCCTTGATTTAAGAGTTTCAACTCTAAGGAAGTAGACACTCCCTAATCTGAGCACTAACTTTTTTTTATGGCACAAACCTATTAGATTATTCTATGGAACTACAACTCTAGATTAGAAAACAAATTCATACATGAATCCAATCTCTATTCTTTGTTACAGGTCTAGTCTACAACTAATAATACTCTACATAATCTGTTTGTGCCTTTCTTTCTCTTTGACCCTCTATATTTGTGTCTATATTTACTCTATTTGACACACTTCATCTCAATATAACTTTTCTCCTCTATGTCTCTATATTTTCTATTTGACATAATTCACCAATATTAGCTTATCCTTTCTACACTTCTACCTATGTCTATATATTCTTCTATGTGACACACCTTGAATGGCTTTACCAACCTTTGCCTTTGTCCTAGATATCATATATATATATAATAATAATAATAATAATAATAATAATAATTGATCTAGGGTTCCATATTTCTATGTGTTCACACTTGTACTCTAACACATCATGCCAATTCTAGACTTTAGTTCATTATGACTTTTACTATAGGTTTCTCGTATCTCAATTTCATACATTACCACCATAATTTCCTATCTCATTACTATCTCTAACATTTTTTTGGACTCAAATTTTGATCCACATGCTCATTAAAATAGAGTTGATCTATCAGATCAATCAATCTTATTGTTTGTGTCAAGATATAGGGATTACACATAAGTTCCTACATGTTCTTACAAATGACTATTAGTCTAAACATAACTTTAAATATATATCATTGATATTGATCTTGGAACCATGATCTAATAGTCTATATATAAATGGCTCAAATTTAAAATGTATCCATTGATTTTCCTGATCCTAGTTTATATGGTTCCATTTGATCTCCAAAGATGTGTGTTCTTTATCTCTATCTAGACATTAAATGTTTAAATCTATCCCATCTCGCTACTTTATTTATCTTTTGGATTGCTTTCGCTTTGTCAATCTTCTTATACTTGCTTAGTATTTAACTCGCCACTGTGTCAATAAAAATTAATCCATTTATTCCATCTGAGTCCTCTCACTCCATTAGATATCCTTTAAATTATCATATACTCACCATCAAATATCCAAACATGCTCAATATTTAACTCTAACAAGCCTACACTGATTGGGTCTCTGTCTGATAAACTCCATGAATGTGACACTTGTCACTTTCATTTTTACTTGAATTTCCTTTTGAAATTTTGACTTTATTTTACTTCATTCAATCATCTTCATATGATGAAGAGATGGTAATTAATCAATCTGGGACATAAAATAAAGTCTAAGACTTAGGAAATATTAAGTCCTTTGATCACTGCTTGAGCCATTAATTACTAGGTTGAGAGGGACTAGTTTTATAACGTTGACAAAGGCTTAAGTTATAACTTAAGATATCGAGTCTCAGCTATATCTAGTAAACATCAAAATAGAAAATGCCTATTGATTCCATGACATAAACCCTTAGGATTTTGTTGAGAAACCCTATTTTGTCTGAGAAAAAAAGATAATTTAATTCAAAGCTCATTCCTTCTCATTTGAACCTATGGACCACATATTCAAGATGCTCTTGAAAAACCAATAACAAATATTCTATTTGTTTCCTTTAAAATTTTCCATAAATTATCTCTATAAAAACATATCAACTTTGCATGAACTTTTACAAATTTTGACTTTTCAGACCATTTCAATATGCCTAAAAGGCTAAATTTGTATCTCCATAACTCTAGTTGCGCTTACTTGCATGACCTATAATTTAGTGCATATGATCCTCTTACATAGGGGATTATATTCATGTCTAATTTCTCTTGAATCTTTCATATCTACAAGATATGACATCATGAAAATGCATGTTCATTTATTTCTTACAATCTCAAATTTTGACCAAGTGTAAGAAAACACTGTCAAAATGGATTGGAGCCCAACTTTAATCAAGCACATATTTTGTCATACTACATCATGTGTATTCAAATATGACACATGACTATGAGGGATCAATGTGATTATAACCATGTGACCAACTCCCTCATACTTGTTCAAATTTGGAAATGATGATGACAACAAAATGTCTTATCATCTTTTATATCATAGACCCAAAATGTCTAGATGATCAATATGAATAACTATATGAATTCCAACCATGCACACAAACATTCCAATCATCCATTACCTATAATAGGATCCTTTAAATATCCTCAAATAACCATAATCATTCCTAAACATCAATGACATTATCATAATGTCCCTTTTGACATCAATGACAATCATATTTCTAATAATCTCCCCATTTATTGTTGATGGAAAACTAAATGCTCTAATATTGTAATATTTATCTCCTCTATCATTTATTGCATTAGATTTTGATGAGTACTAAATGAATCTATTCATAACAAACTTTCTCTAACTTACTACCCCTTACGTAATGGTTCATTTTCCTAATACTCAACTTAGAAAGAAACAATAGAATTTTTAGAAGTAAAGAACTTCCAGGATGGGTGTTGGGTCAGAATATTATTAGAGCAATAAAGGACAATTTATCATTGCAAAGGGATCCTAATCCAACCTTTCAAATTGATAATCCCTTAAGATCAGAAAGGCCTAATTGGAAAACTGAAAATCCAAGATTAGGTGTTAAATTGAATGTCCCCCCTTGTGGATGGATCAAAGGAAACTTTGATGGAGCTACTAAAGGGAACCCGAGAAAATCAGGATGTGGAGGAGTCTTGAGGGATCATGTGGGAAACATAATTGATGCTATTTATATTCCTATCAATAAGTCAAATTGTCATATTTCTGAAGCTTCTGTTGCCCTTCAAACCATTAAATTAGCTATTGAATCGAGATATTCTAAATTATGGTTGGAAGGTGACTCCATGAACATCATTAATATCTTAAATAACAAAAATTCAGTTTCATGGTCTATAGAGGCAATGGTGTTGGAAATGAAAGCCTTAATTCAAAAATTTGAGAAAGTAACCATAACCCATACTTACCGTGAAGCTAATGGGGTTGCTGATTGGATAGCAAATCATGCAATTCGAACAGGACACAAGGTGAGTTGGCATGATACATTAAATAAGAACATGGATCTTAGAGTGCTCATTAATTATGATGTAATTCATTTAATGGAGGGAAAGATCTTCTTGGAATAAAAATTCAATGATTTGGTGGAGTGGCCTTATAGAGGAAGGATTACATTCATTGAACATAAATAATCTAGAGAACGTGAAGTGGGTTTTGTATGTGCCAGAAAATAGGCGAGTTTCATTACAAGCTGATAATAGTTGGTCTCATTTCTCAGTAATCAGTGTTTGGGTGTTACTGGATAATTGTATGGCATTCAAAATGAAAGGAGAACCAAGGAAGCAGGGACCTAAAAGTTGTGAAGATTGGAAAGCAAAACATGATGTTTGGAAGATCCTTCAGAGAGGGAAGGTTGTGAGCTACTTGGAATGGTTACATGGCTCAAAACCTCATATAACGATGGCTTTTTTCAAAAATTGGGTCAACAACAGGGTAACCCTCCATGGCATCATGGGGAAGCTCACTGAGGAATTCATAGTGGAGGTCATAGGGCTTCCAATGGAGGGAATAAAATTCTCGAAGTAGACCAGCATATCAAATGAGGCATTTAGCAAACGCCCAAAGATAGATGCTGAGGAGCAGCAGTTGGAAAAGAGTGGGGATTTTTTTGACCTGGAGCAGATTAAAGGAATCTAGAGAGACGTCTTATGTTGCATCCATGAGTATTTCATACTTGATGGAAGAAGCAAAAGAGTCCATAAATTTCATTTTGTCTTTCTTAATCATTTTAGGCACAAAGTTAGAATCTCCTTTCCTTTCTATTTGCGCTTCTCGCTACTCCAAAGTCTGTTCGCTCATAAAAAAAAGGAGTCTCATCCTATATTGCATGAGGGATTAATCCTAATAATTGAAGGCTTCTAAAAAAATAAGGCCATTGTCCAGAATCCTTATTTGGATAAAAATAAGGACTCACAGAGTAAGAAGAATGAAATAGTAAAGGGGAAAGAAAAAGCTAAACCCAAATCCTCCAGCTTCAAAAAATAGGTTGTTGATGAGGAAACAGAGTGGGAAAGCACTGATATTTTTGAGGAGAGTATAGAGGAAGAGGAAGGAATAGAAAGCGAGGAATCTAGCTCTAGCAAGGAAGAAGAAGATAAAGGCAAGAATGAGAAAGAAGGGGTCACTATAGAGGAAAAAACTGAGAATAATAACTATGATCTTGAGGAAAATCAGCAAGTGCTAGGGGAAACTAAAAAAGATATGGATGTTCAATTTGAGGATCTTGCATCAAAAATAGAGAAGGAACATCTAGTTCAGGATGCCTATCATGCAATGGAAACTGGAGATCAAGTAAAGGATGATCTAATCCATAACGCAAGCCTTGTTGAAACTAAGGAACAAAAACAATTGGAAAGGAAGGATTATACAGAAAAGGATGAAGACAATCCAAAAGAAAACACAAAAGATTTAAGTGAAATAGGGTAGAATGATAGGAGGCACCCCTTTATGAGCTCGGCCAAATGCAAATCAAACGCTATCCTTCAAGTTGACTCGTGGATGCATAAGGAGATAATGGGCCTCAAAAAGAAAATGGAAATATTGGAACGTAATCAGGAAGCAGATCGGAATAAAGCCAATAATCTGGAAAAGTAGATGAGGGATATTCCTATCAAACTTAAAGACTATGAAAACAATCTTAGGGAGCTCATTAAGGAAAGCAGAATGAAGATGGAGGAGGTAACCTCTATCATATGTGCAGCTGCTATAAACATTGGAAAATGAGCAAATGAGGAAATTAAATCCTTGGAGGAGCCTAGCAAGAGAACTAGACAGAGCTCAAGGAAGAGAGCAATGCAAGAGGTTGCTATGTCAGTGGCTATATCTATACGAGACACTGTTGTGATTGGTAAGGAAGTGGTGAAGATTATTTTAGAATTAGAAGAATAGGTTCTTTGAGTTCTTACTGTCATGGTCCTTTTAGTTGGTTGTAATAACTGGTTCCATTTTCTAGTTTTTTGTTTTCTTATCACACTGGAGTTTCTAGGTCTCTGTACAAACCTTGGGTCTATCTTTAGATGTTCTTGAATTGTGGTTTTAGGTCCCTGTAAAACCTATTTTTGATACTACTTAGTAGTAGGTAAAAGGTTTCACCTGTGGACGTTTTTGTTATATCTTTCATCCTTTGTTTCAGGGTTTTGGGGTCCCTTCAAAACCTATTTTTACCTTAATCTAAAACTTAGACACTTGCTCTACTTCTTCTTCAACATTTACACTTTTGCTCCAAACTTTTGTAGAGATCATTTTTCTCCCCCTTTTTCATCAATGGAAAAGATAATTTAGTTAAATATTTTTCCAAATATTTCTCCCCCTTTATTAGATAAATGAGTTTGTCCAAGAATATACAACTTTTAACTCATTAGAAATGTTTATAACTATGCATACCTAAGTTGAATTTTCTCTCTTCTTCCAAGGATTAATAAAACTAATATGAGAATCACCCTATACTCATGCCCTATCACTAGGATCTAGTGATGTGGTGTAGGAACCACCACTCCCAGCTTCTATCTTAGATATTTAAATTATTCCTTGGGAAGAGGTTTGGTGAATATGTCTACAATATGGGATTTAGTTGGCACATATTTCATTATGACCTCTTGATCTATAACCCTCTCTCTTAAGAAGTGATACTTGATTGATATGTTCTTGGTTCTAGAATGCATCACTACATTATTTTATATATTTATAACACTTGAATTATCATAAAGAATAAAGATAGTTTCCTTTTACTCTACCTTGATGACTTTGAGTGTCTTCTTCATCCACAAAACTTGTGTGTAATATGCCATGACTGATACATATTTTTATTCTACTATGGGAAGAGTAAATAAATCTTACTTTTTACTCATCCATGAAACTAGTGTATTTCTAAGGAAAAATTCACCACCACTAGTGCTTCTTATGTCATCCACACTTCCTACCTAATCAACATCTATATGATTTTTCAAAGTGAAATCTTCACTTTTAGGGTACCATTGGCCATAATCAATTATGCCCCTGATGTATCTAAATATCCTTCTCATTGCATTGACATGAGACTCTTTAGGATCATCTTGAAATATTTCAACCATACACACTACATGCATAATATTTGGTCTTGATGCAATTAGGTATAGTAAACTACCTATCATTCATATGTACATTATCTAATTTGCATTAAGGGACTCATCCTCTTTTCTTAACTTTAATCTAGTTATCATGGGAGTATTAACTAGTTTTCTATCCTCCATTCCAAACTTCTTGAGCATTTCCTTTGCATACTTGTTTTGGGATATTAATATCCCTTGATCATTGTGTGTTATTCGTAGGCCAAGGAAGAAATAAAGTTCTCCTAGCATAGACATATCAAACTCATTTTGTATTTGTGTAGTAAATTATTTGCATATTTTATGATTAGTACCACCAAAGATGATGTCATCTACATAATCAAAATATGTTCACTTTCTGATTTGAAGTAAAAATTATTGTTTGTACATCCTTTGTTTAAACCTTATTGTTATAGATACTAGTCTAATCTTGAATACCATACTCTAGGTGTTCATTTTAGACCATATAGTGATTTCTTCAGTATACATACATAATCTTCTTGTTATGATAAATAAAAGACTTCAGGTTGTTCTATGTATACTTCCTCTTCTAGTTTCCCATTCAAGAATTTTTTTTTGACATCTGTTTGATATGCTTTGAGCTTTTTATAAATAGAGAATTCTATAAACCTTCTTATAGCTTCCAATCTAGTAGCTCGAGAAAATGTTTCCTCAAAGAATATGCCTTCAACTTATGCATATCCTTTGAACACCAATCTTTATTTATTCCTTGTAACATATCCATCCTCATTAAGCTTGTTTTTATAATCCCATTTTGTACCTATCACATTCTTATTAGAATGTCTTAGGACTAATTGCCAAGATTTATTCTTTTTTATTTGTCTCAACTCTTATTCCACGAATTTTAGCCAAATTACATCCCTGATAACTTTAATATAGCTCTTAGTCTCAATTTTAGACATTAGAGTAAAACTTGCTTACTCCTTGTTCATTATAGCTTTTCTCCTTGTCTAAACTCCTTCATTTGTATTTCTAATTATCTGCTATTTAGGATGATCCTTTTGAAAAAATATTGGAGGTGCCTTTTAATTCATTTCATCAACCTCTTCATTATTAGTTCCTTCATCTTCAAGATCTGATTCTTCAATACAAATTTCCTTGTCAGGTTCAACATACTTTAGTCCTTCTTCAAACATGACATGGATGCTCTCTACTATCTTGTGTATCCTCTTATTATAACATACATAGTCCTTGCTTTGAGTGGAATATCCAATAAATATTCCCTCATCACATCTTGATTTAACTTAATAGAGGTATCACTTGTTTTCAAACACTCTGAAGTACTTAACAGAGGTAGTTTTTCCATACCATAGCTCATAGGGAGCTTTGTTACTATTTACCCTTAGTTAAACTCTATCCAAGATGTATACAGTTGTTTATACTTCTTCTCTCCAATATCCATAAGGTAACTTGGCTTCTTTTAGAATTATTTTGGACATGTCCTTAACTATCCTATTCTTTCTATCAACAACTCCATTCTACTGTGGAGTCTTTGCTATAGATTAATGCTTTGTGATCCCGTGATTTTAAAAATACTCTATGAACTAAATTAAGGTGAATTCTCCACATTTTTTAGATATTAAGCATTTGATCTTTCATCCAATCTCATTTTCAACCATGGTTCTAAATATCTTGAATCTCTTAAAGGCTTGAGACTTATCCTTCAAAAAGGTTACCCATGTCATTATTGAGTAGTCATCTACAAATAATATGAAGTATCTCTCTCCTTTTAATCCTCTAGCCTTAGTAAGACCATAAATATTAGTATGAACTAATTTTATAGGCTTTTTAGTTTCATACTCCTTTGTTTTAAATTTGTCCCTTGTTTGCTTTCCTAGTTGACATTCCTTGCAAGTAGTATCTACAAGTTTGGTTATCTTGGGAATTTTTTTGACACACTTATCTAAGATTACTTTATATAAGTTATCAAAGTTGACATGACCCATCATTTTATTCCATAACCAACTCTCATCAATCTTACCTATCAAGTATCTATTCCCATTCACTTTTAAAATATTGTAGATGTTACTTTAAGTTATTTTCCCTTCTATAACTATTCTTATAGATATATTTAGATTGCATCCTTCTACATTAAATATGACCTTATATCCATTATCACACATTTGGTTGACACTAAGAAGATTATGATTCAATCAGTCAGCATAAATCACATCATGTGTAGTCAATTTTCCATCTCTATTCAAATTTCCTTTACCTTTGATATTTACTGCTATGTTATCTCCCAAGCTGATAGATGCTTCCTTACATTTGCTAAATTTAGTGAAATTAATCTTGTCACTAATCATATGCTTTGATCAACCATTTCCTATCACCCATAAATTTTGCTTCTTAGCATGGAGTGTAGTTTGAGAAATCATGGATTGATTTTTCACTCTCCACACATCATTGGGTTTCTTATTTGGCTTATATTCAAAAAATTGTGAACCTTTGTTCACACTAGGAAGCATGCCTTTCTTTACATTATGTACATTTGATATTACAAAGCTATTTCTATAATGTTTAGCTATGTGACCAAAATTATTTTAATTATAAATCATTACCTTTATATCTAACAAAGAATAAAATGAGTTTCTTCTTACAAAATTTCTTCTCCTTTTAAATACAAATCTAAAATCAATAGCCCTATAACTACACTGATTACAACTATAACAATAACCATAAAAATATGAGGAATTATGGTCATAGAATTTCTTTGTGTAGCATGAGGAAATCTTGTAAGCTCTATCCTCTTCAAGTCTCTCACCTTGGTGTATTCATCAGCATAATCTACCTTTGTCTTTTTCTTCTCTTTGAGATTTTTTTTAGGTTTAACTTTATTCATATCAAGTATCTTTGAGTATGTCTTTGTGTCCTTGCAAGCTTTCTCATTTTTTCCCCTAATTGTCATTTTGATTTTAAGTTATCATATAGGTTAGTAGATGTACAAGATGAGGAAATTTTTACCTTGTCATAACTAAGACCTAATCTCTCTTTTGAGGGATTTTGAGAGTTGATTAGTTAATCAAGAATATTTGATTCTCCTATCAACTTCAGACTTTTATCTAGTTGACCTTTGGCTTTCTCAATCTCTTTTCTCAAGGCCACTATCTTTTATTCAATCTTCATACATTCATCATATTTATATTTTAATTCAAGTTTGGCTATATATTTTATTCTCTATGCCTCTTCAACTTGTGTCTTTAGGCTTAATACCATTTGATCATATTTATCAAGACTTTTGGATAGTTTCTCAATTTTATTTTGTCCAAGCTTCTTCTATTTTGATCTCTCTTTTCTTAGCTTGTCAATTTTCTATTAATCACAAATGATCTCGCACTGTAGATCCACTTCTCCTTTTTCTTCTTCATTAGAGTCTTCAACTTCTTCTTGATCTAGATCTAAAAAATTTGATCATAATGCCATGAATAGGGATTCATTTACTTTGGGCACAAAGGCATATTCATGATCATCATTAGAACTATCACTATCATCTATTGAATCACTATCTTCTTTTTGAGTATAGACCTTTATTATTTTTGAATAAGTTATTTTTCTTGGGATAATAGGGTTTAAACCTTTTTCTAATTTTCACTTGCTCAGAGTTATTCCTTTTATTATGAGGGCATTTATTAGTAAAATGTCCTACTTTACTATATTTAAAACATTTTAAGGGTAACTTACCTCTATACTTTCTATATCCTCTCTCTAGTCTTATAACAAAGTTAGCTTCTTCTTCATCAGTCTCCTCAGATCTAAATGTAGGTTCTTTTACCTTTATTGATTTAGATGCTTTGAATACAACTTCTCTCTTGAAGGTTTTTGTCTCTCCCATTCTCATCTCATAAGATATTAAGGTTTCATGAAACTCATCAACAATGAGTTTATCTATATCTCATGCTTCTTCTATTTTAGATATTTTAGAATCATATCTTGAAGACAAAGATCTTAAAACATTTTTTATAATTATTGACTCTTTAATTTCTTTTCCAAGACCTCTGATTACATTGACCATTTCATCTACCTTGAGGAGGTAGTCTTAAATATTCTCCTCTTCATTCATCTTAAGGATCTCAAACTTACCTTTGTAAGTTTGTTTCTTAACCTGCTTTACCTTATCATGTCCTTCATATATGTTCTTCAATTTGTTCTAGATATCTTGAGCATTTTGACAATGTATCATTTTGATAAACTCTATTTTTGACAATCCATAAAGAATAACATTCTTTGCCTTGGTATTGCTCTCATATGCCATGATTTTAGCTTGGTTAGGAGTTATAGAAGGGGCTATATATCCATATACCATAGACATCCATACATCAAACCCTAATGATGATAAATAATCTTCCATTATTATTCTCTAGAATGCATAATTTGATCCATCAAAGAGAGATGATTTGTTTTATGAAGATCCTTATTGACTAACCATTGTGTTCACTATTTCAAGATCTACCTAAGATGATTAAGCTTATTCAAAGGAACTAGGGATCTGATACCACTTTTTGGAACATAACTAATACTAAGAGGGGGTGAATTAGTATATTAATTAACTTAACTCTTTTGAAAACCTTTTAATGCATAGTAAAATATAAATGTTGATCAAATAAAATATGTAGACATATCAAACACACAAAAACACATAACACAAGATTTACTGTGGAAAAACCAATAACAAAATAAAACACCATGAGAATAGCTACTAGAAACTACCATTCTAATATAACCTAATGATAAAGAAACTCACTAGTTATAATGTTTAAGGACACCATTCCCAAGGAGCCACCAATCCCCTGATTTAAGAGCTTCAACTCTAAATAAGAACCCACTCCCTAATCTAAACACCAACTCAATCTGGTTGATGGTACCAACCTATCATATTATTGTATAGAGATATAAATCTATATTACAAAATAGATTCATACATGAATATAAATATATGTTATTTATTATAGGTCTAGTATATAATTGATCATATTCTACACATTCTCTTTGTGCCTTTGTTCCTCTCTACACTTTCATATTTTTGTCTAGATATATCTATATTGACACACTTCATCTAATTATAACTTTTTTCCTGTATGTCTCTATATTTATTGTTTGAAATAATCTACCAACCTTTGCCTTTGTCTTATATATCATATATATAAAATAATTGACCTAGTGTTCCATATCTTTTATGTGTTCATACCTATACTCTGACACATCATGATAATTCTAGACTTTAATTCATTATGACTTGAACTCTAGGTTTCTTGCATCCCAATTCCATGCATCACCACCATAATTTCTTATCTCATTACTATATATAACATTTGATACACTCAAGTTTTGATGTACATGATCGTTAATATAGATTTGATCAATTTGATCAGTCAATATTATTATCTATATCGAGATATAGGGATTACACACAAGTTCCTACATGTTATTGTAATTTACCATTAGTTTGAACATAACTTTAAATATAAATCATTGATCTTGTGCTTAGCACCATGATCCAATGGTCTATATTTAAATGGCTCAACTTTAAAATGCATCCATATATCTTCTAGATCGTAGCTTCCACATGCCATTTGATCTTTAAAGAAGAACATTATTTATATCTATTTATATGTTAAACACTAAGCTCTTTATCCCATCTTGCTACTTCTTATATCTTTTGGATCACTTTCACTTTGTTGATCTTCTTATACTTGTTTGATCTTTAACTTGCCACTATTTTGATAAACATCAATCACTTTATTCTATCTGAGTCTACTCACTCCATTGTATCTCCTTTATATGATCATCTAATCATTATCATATCTTCTGATACGATTTATTTTTAAATTTGAAAAGCCTACGCTTATTGGGTCTCTATCTGATAAGCTCTACAAATGTGACACTTATCACTTATACATTTACTTATATTTCATTTTGAAAATTTGATTTTATTGAGATTTATTGGATCATCTAAGTATAATAAATTGATAGACATTGATCAATATAGGACATAATATAAACTCTAATTCTTATGAAATATTAAGTCCTTTGATCACTGCTTGAGTTGATAATTGCTAGATCGAGGGGCTAGTTTTACAATGTTGACAAAGGCTTAAGTTATAACTTAAGCTACCAATTCTTGGTTATATCCAATTAACATTAGAATATAAAATGCCTATTTATTCCATGATATCAACCGTTAGGGTTTTTTTTTAGAAACCCTATTTTGTTTGAGAGTAAAGATAATTCAATTTTAAACTCATTCCTTCTTATTTGATCCTATGGACCACATATTAAGATGATATTGAAAAATCCATAAAAAATATTATATATGTTTCCTTTGAAAATGTCTATAAATGATCATTTTAAAATCATGAAAATTTTTCATGATCTTTTGCATATTTTCACTAAGTATGGAGACCATTTCAATATTCTTGGAAGGCTAAATTTGCATCTACATAACTCTAGTTTCTCTTAGTCTCATGAACTATAATTTATTACATACGATCATTTTACATAGGGTATTCTAGTCATATGTCCAATTAATCTTGAATCTTTCATATGTGAAATATATGACATCATGAAAATTCTTGTCCATATATTTCTTTCAATCTATAAATTTGACTAAGTGTTGTAAAAAATAGTCAAAATGGCTTGGACCCCAACTTTGATCAAGCATATATTTTGTCACATTATATGACATGTCTTCAAATATGGCACATGAATAATAGGGACTAATTCAATTACAACCATGTAATCAAATCCCCCATACTGATTCACATGTGGTAATGGTGATGATATAAAAATACCTTCTCATATTTTCTGTCATACACCCAAAATGTCTAGATGATCAATATAAAAAATTAGATAAATTCCAATAATGCACAAAATAATTAAAATCATCCTTAAACTCTAATAAGATCCTTTTTATATCCTCTAATCACCATAATCAATCCTAAAAATCAATGACATGCTCATAATGTCCCTTTTGACATCAATGATAATCATATTACAACATTCAATACCTTGGGAGAACTCAGGACTTCGATTAAGCTTCTTACTCACACATTTTTCAAGGGGGAGAGTCATAATATTTTATTTTCCTTCTTCCTAACCACTCAAGGGTGAATGTGGTAGGGGAAAGGAGAAGCCTCATCTTTCATATCCTCATACAATTTTTCCTTAGACTCCCCAAAACTCTTCTCTTTATTGTTATCCTCAATGTTGATCTCTTGGATCCTCATGGGAGTCCCTCTCTTAGTGAGTAATAAATTAGTCCTTAGTAAATTATGTCAAAAGAGGGTTTTTCTTGGAAGGAGATGATATAATATTCTATTGATATGATAAGTTAATCTAAAATACTAATATGAATCCCTTTCAAATGGTTTAACAACAAAAAAATGATACAAAAATATATGTGTAAAATTTCCCTCCAAAGTCAAATAATGTATTACCTTTAACCAAATATCTATACATCTCCTTCGAAGATCATTTTTAGGAAAACCCTTCTTATTAGTTTGAAATATAACATCCATGTCGAAGAATGCCTACATGAGTTCCTATTTCTACCTTTTGTCTTTGAAGGTCTTAGTGACTTCACAATACATTCCTATGACATCCCTAATGATTTATTTTGTGACATCCACCCTAATTCCCTTAAAAGAAACATGGCATTATTTCTAGCCTATCATTAAATCCCTAGACAACATTTAATCATGATATTAAATTTAAAGCATAAATTCTATAAGTTCACCCTTTTTAAGCTTTCTCCAAACTTTTTTATTTGATTGGACTTCAACAAAACAAATGAGTTCACAATGGTACCTATCTCTTCCCATGATTTTATTCTTCCTTCTAATTAAGTGTTGAGAGTTATAGAGAGCCAAATAGTAACTCAAAATTCTTTTTTTTAATTTTATCTAACAACCATTGATATAAATATTTTTTAAATGAATTACTTCACCATTTGATTTGAATTTAGTCTCATATTTATGACATAAAGTGTAACTTAATATTTACTTAGGCATTATTATCCTTTGCACATGTATATTCATTGATATCTTGATAAGTTTGAAAGTGAAAATCATTGGTGATTAAGGGATAGGTATGGGAGGATATATTATGGATTTTGATCCACATGGTAAAAATAGGGTTGTGTACTCCCAAATTTTCAAGTTTGTTAGCAACTATGTTTCCCTCTTGGTAGATGTGGGAGATTGAGTACGTGATTAAGTGAAGGATATAAATATTGTTAGTAATGATTTGTCTAGTAGTGTAGGAAGGTTTAACATTTATATATATGGCATTGAGTATGTTTTATAAATCCCCTTCAATTTATAATTTATAAATTTTGAGATTGATAAATATATGGATACCTTAAAGGGTAGTTTTAGCCTCAATAACATGGTCATATTTAGCACACATCAGACTTGCATAAGTAGTGATAGCAGTCCTTAAATTTTCCTTGATGATATGACTACCCCCTCATTTAAAAATATTCCCTTTGGATGATCCATAAACATTTAGCTTCAACCACCCTAATAGGGGCATTTCTATTTCATGAGGCTCCTAGACAAAATAGGTTCAGGGGGAAGGAGTATGAGGTTCCAATTATTGAGGATATCTTACTTAGCTTCAATAGATCCATACTTATTATTTGGTATCTCTACCTCTTAATTATAAAAAATAGTGGTTTGGATCCTATAAAAGGATATCAAATCATTTCAACCTTTGTAGTCAAATATACATGCATTCCTTGTAGTCTATATATGCTAGAAAAAATGGGGTAGGGATAGAGACCAAAGGAAGACAAAGGAGGGAAGATTCCAAGGATGTTTCCATTATATGGTGAGGTCTAAGATGGATTTGGGCTTGAACCAAGATAATTTGAACAACTGAAAGATGAGGTTATAGACTAAGGACCCAAAATGGAAATCAATGAATAAATGATTAAATATTAGAGTGTAGAATTATACAGAGTACACTTGTTGGGGATGGTCATCCTAATTTTTATGAAGTTTTAAACTATGAGAATTTTATTTTGATCCACGATCCATAAAAAAATTTCACCGTAGGGGTAAGGTGTTAAATCAAGATGTTTTTCTAGTATGCTCAGTCCCCTAACTAGTCTAGATTAACAAGAAATCTTGATTTCACCATGTACTCTCCAATATCTTTCATTTTCTAGATAAGTGTATCATCCTTTGGGAACACAATTATATAGATTTACTAGATTTGAGAATTAAGGTTGATGATTTCCTAGGACATTTCTACATTGTCTATCTCAATAGGAAGTGTTTTCCACTTCCTTCTAACAAAGACTAGTAATCTTTCACCTTATGTCCTATAGAATTTTTTAAGTCCTCCTTTAGGATGTTCCACGTGGGAGAGGAATTGAGGAGAGAGGATGAGAGCTAAGGATCCTCCCATAAGTCCACCTTTTATCCATTGTTGACTTAACCTATACTTCCCTTCTTAATCAAATATTTAGAGATTGAGATGGATTTATAGAAGTTAAAACCATTCATAAGGCCTTCTTCCCATAGGAAATTATCTTCCTCCCTATCCTCTAGATATTTAGATTTGATAATACTGGTATAATGATTATCTTCTTTCATAAATTTCCACCCAAATTTTATATATAGGGCTTGATTCATAATTTTGATTCTCCTTAACCCAAGACCTCGAAGGGACTTGGTGAGGAAGAATTTATCCCATGCCACTAGTGGAAATCAAAATATGTCTTTCATGCCCCTCCATAAGAATTTTTTTGTATCTACTCAATTATGTCTTCTATCTTATTGTGGATTGAAAAAAATCTCATGAATTAAACATGGATACTTTGTATGGAACTTTTAAGGATTCATAGCCTGATTACGTATGATTGGAGTGTAACTTTCTAATATGATAGATGTTTTATTGATTCTTTCCTCCAAAGGATTGCATAATTCCATTTTCATATTTCCATCAAATAATGACATGCTAAGGTAGGTTAAGGTAAGTTTATTTATTTTTAATCCTATGATTTCTACCAATCCTTTTTTGAATTGGAGGTGAAGTATTTAGGAATAATGTAGAGATTTTGTTGAAATTGATGCATTGGCTGAAAGCTCTTTCATAGATCACAAATATGAATTTGAGAGATAACACCTCCAAAACTGAGCCCTTTCCAAGAAGAAAAGAGTCATCTTGAAATTATTCATAGGAGACTAGGACTGTGTTTTATGCCACCTTTAGCCCCATAATTAAATTTTGTTCTCTAAATGCATGTAAAATTGTACCCAAGGTTTCAACCATAAGAATAAATAGATAGGGGGAGAGGGGGTCTCCTTACCTAATCCCATGGTTGGATGAGGAGAAACCTTTAGGGAATCATTAATCAATATGGAGTAGATGAGAGTGGAAATGAAACTATGTATGAAACCCCTAATATCCCATTCAAAGCCAAACCTATTTATCACCTTATCAAAAAATCTCTATGAAACCCTATCATAGGATTTATTCATATCAATTTTGAGGAACACACCTTCCCTCGTAGAATAGGCCACTAAGTGTAGAGTCTCATGAATAATTATGATGTCATTTTTGATCTATCTAACCACTATAGATGCACCTTGTTGTTACACCATGACCCATTCTATCAAGGGTTAGAGATGAGTGGCCAACATTTTTTGAGCAAATTTTGTAGACTATGGAACAAAAGTTTATGGGTCTAAAATAATTTAGTTGATTAGATCTTGGTTTCTTAGCAATGAGGACTAGGAATGTGTTATTTAGTTATTTTAGGATAGTTATTACCTTGAAGAATTTGTATATCGCAACCTCTACCTTAAGGTGAATTATGTCCCAGAACTTTTGGAAGAAGGTAGAAATCTATCTAAGTAGGTAGCTTATTTCTTTCCACTAAGAAGATAGCTTGTTTAACTTCCTCTGGTTATAGGGGTTTGTAGAGATCATGATTATCTACTTGGGAAATAATAGAGGGAGGTTATGTAATAGACTGTCCTCCACCTAATGATCAATAGAGTTAGTTTCCCTTAGTAAATTTTTTAAGTGACAATTGATTTGTTCATTGATGACTTATTATTATCTACATTTAGATCCGTCCTTAAGAAAGAGTTCAAATATCCTATTAGAATTTATATTTATAGATGTTTATTGGTGAAAAATTTAGTGTTACTATCCCCTTCTTTTAACCAAGTGCATTTGGACTTCCCTTTCAAGAAATATTCCTCCTTGGCATCCATATTATGAAACAAAAATAGTAGGTTCTTCTTAATATTGACTAAATTTTCATCAAAACCATTGATTACCATCTATTCATCTATGATTCATAGGTCTTCCTATGTGGTGTTATTTTGGATGAATATATCCCCAAAGACATATTTTTTCCATACTCTAAGTTTTTATTTGATAAACTTGAGTTTTATGGCTAAAATAAACATATATGTTATGATGATCGGTTCCCTCCACCATTCTTTAATGAAGTTGTGGATGTCTAGATGGTGAAACCACATGCTTTAAAATATGAAAGTTAATTATTTGACTTTTTAAATTATATCACCTTTAAAAATAATTGGGTTTTGGTCTAACCCAATTATTCTATAGGAAAGAGAGTTATACAAGTGTAAATTTGAATAAAGAGACATGAGGAATCTGTCTGGTCTTACTCAAATAAAATTCTCCCCTAATCGTATATTAGACTAAGTAAAAGGATAAGATATGAGGTTAACATAATATAATTTGGCACTAGTGATGAATTCATATAAATATTCCATACTATGAATTTATTCAATAACTACCCTTTTATTTTCTAAAAGCTTTAATGGTGAGTTAAAGTCTCCTACCACTATCCATTTCCATTCATTGCACAATTTTTTAAACACTATCAGTTCTTCCAAAAGTTTATTATACCCAATTTTGGTGTTGGGATCATAAATATTGGAGAGGATAAATTCTTCCTTTATATATTTTTACTTGAAAAGTATGGTTAAATGGTTATTTATAAAAGTTAAAACTTCTCCTTCTAGGAATTATGTGTTCTAGAGCACAACGAATCCTCCCAATTCCCCATAAGAGGTCATGATATTACATCCTATTATCAATTATATTTTCACCCTTTGAGGAGATGTATAATATCTCTTCATCTAAGTGGCACAATTGAAACACCTCTAGGATATGGGTGAGCCTGAGAATGAGGTGAATCTCTAGATAGGGATAGCTCCCTTAATTTACCACTTGTAGACCACTACTATACCTATGATTGTGAGGGAAAATAGAGAGATAAAAATAAAATAAAACTATCCTAAAGGATGTGAAACACAAAATTATTTTATGAATACCAACTATCTAAATGTTAGACATGAGAACAAGGGACTAATCAAACATACACTTCTCCAATTTGCATCTTCTCACATCAATATTTCATTATGAGGTTATGGTGAATGTTTAGGATAGGAAGACTAGATAAGAGGTATATAATAACACTATTGAATATGATAACTCACTCAAACTTGAAACTTCAAAGAACACTTCACATGACCTGCAAGAAGAAGCTTTCCAACTACAAATATGTGAGAGAATGAGACAACATGGTAAGGAAATAAGAGTCATCACTAAACAAGATCAATAATTAAAGTAAAAGATAGTATTAATAGTCATTAAAGAGGTAAAATAAGTATCATTAATGGATCCATGGTACTAAAATTATTAGGTATTCACCATACATAGGTGAAGCATAATTTACAAAGGCTAAAATGGCTAGTTCTTATAGAACTTGAGAGAGATAGAGGAGAAGAAATAATTCCAAAGGTCACAAAGACACTTGTAAAGATAATAAAATGAGTTAATTGTGAATTAAAATAGTATTTTAAATGGACCATGAAAGTTTAAAAAATAAAAAGGGCTTCCCAAGTCAGGAAATTCATGAAAAGTTGCATGAAACTCCCTTTGTTGCCTCAAAAAATTGCCTTCATGATTTATCCCCATTTCAATGTCCAAAAGTAGAATAGAGACATGTATTATGATTTTAATTATATTGAAATATTTCAATAATGCCTCTTAATTCATTTTTTTTAATCATCATCATCTAAATTCTTCCTAAAATGATCTATCACCATTTGTAGTCAAAATAACTCTTCTTTCACACACCTTGCACACTTGGATTAAAAATTTCCTTAAGTTTCTCATTAAAATACATAAAATGTGGTGAATAACATTTTTAAATATCCTCCATGGATTTATAATAATTAGAGACACCTTAAGAGGTCATCCACTTGAAGTTTTCAAACTTCTAACCATCATGTTCACTATGGCAGTTTTGACTGGCTGAGACAAATCTATTTGTAAGCACAATTAAGATTTTTATGGAACATTAGATGGCCATAAGGAGTTATAATAAGTCTATATATTCTTCCCAAACTTTATTTCATCTCTTTAAACCTCTTAGAACCTACATAATTCATAAAAGAGTCAAGAAAAACAATTGTATACCCTATCCATACAAACCCATATAAATCATCTTAATGGTAATGATCTTGACTGAGTATTATATAACATACAATAATTTTTATAAGAAAACTATGCCATTTGGGTGTACTAATTTCTCCATTTTCACAAACTAGTCACTATCAAGGGTTTTGGAGGGTTTATCCCTATTTTACCCTCTTAGGCTTTGTTCATAAACAATTAACATTAAAATTGAAAAAAATATTACAAAATATAAAATTTAAGACCCCTGATAAGCTCTCTAAACTCCCTTGGCATCCATGCGCGTCCTCTAATAAGATGTGAACACTTGAATTTGGTTTATCGAGCCTTTTCTCCACTTTGCACAAGCTTGAGTTATCCTAAAGTCCAAAATTGGATTTTACATGACATAAAATTAATACAAATAGATTTTAAACCTATATAATTATCCAAAAATCATTTTATAATAATTTTTAAACCTCACTTAGAGATATAAGTGAAAGTGACCTCTTTTTTGGATTCTAGGCATAACCATGCCTCATAAGCCTAACTGCACTTTTGAGGGTCTAGGACACCCTTTTGAGATTAATCCTTATATGATTAGTTTTCTATGTTTTATTTGGTGTTTTTTAACTTATTACACCTTTTTATAAGGTTAAAACATCTCCTTTTCCCATTTCTTCAAGACTATAGAACTTTCACCTAAGGGGAGTACCCTCTGTCTGAGACAAAATAGAGGGTACTTCTATTTTTATTTTAAAAAAATAATTATTTGAGGATATTATATAGGTATTAAATAAATTTTATGCAAATTTTAATCCCTTTTCCATGTTTGTTGACCCCTAAAATCCTTCAAATTCCAAGGTAGACTGCTAGGGGATAGACTGTGTGCAATGTTGATGATATAGGCTATATGTTGAAACATTATTACTCCCTCTCTACATGATTTTAATATAATGAGGGTATAAAAATTATATCATGAACATAATTAATTTTTTATAGTCCTCATTTATCCTTCTAACCCCTCATGTACCCTTTCATACACTTGAACTCATAATAATGTGTATAATTTTTTGACTATTTCTCTATTTTAGAAGGACAGCTATAAGTGTGTGTGTATGGATTAGGACTTAATACAATGTATAATAATTCCTAAAATATTTTAAGAATTATTTAACTTATATTCCTCATATTTCACTTTTGAGGTTGAATTTCTCTCAAGAGTAGTCATAGGTAGTTGACTATGTTACACTGCCTTTTAACTAAAGTATGATTCTTGTAGGTGCATGATTGCTTAGTTTAGGATTGAAAAAATGTATAAAATATCCATCTAGTCCATTAGGGTAATTTTTTATTTTATGAGACCCATGTTTTCACCTTGAATGGCCTAAAATATCACCTAGATACCTTGTCTCAATTTATTGTCTACCTATAATCACCTATAGTTGATTGTACAAGGTCATGTAGGTGTTTATGAGCCTAGAAGACCATCATGTTTGTTTCTTAATATACTTGAAACATTTGAGAAATTTTCCAATCACTTTTTAAAAACATAAACATACCATAAAACCCATATATGCAAAAAAGGAATGTCTTCTCAAACTTTAACCCTATGTTGGTTGTAGATGAATATGCCCAAGTCATTTGTACACACTGTCAATTCCACTAATTGATGCAAAACCACCTTCTATGCCTAACTTGATGATTATATTTCCAAAATTTTAATTTATTAGTGAAAAAATAAATTCCAACCTAGTTCCAAGCTTCAAATTCACTCATTAGGCCTATAATTCTATTGACTCATTCTGTTGTAGGTAACACTATAGAATTTCAGTGTTTAGAAGATAGCTTGGGATCTCTTAAAAAATAACCTCTTCAACTCAACCAAATCTATTATTTTAAAAATCATGAGAAATATATGGTATATTTCAAATTAATGTATTTTTAGGTCTTAGAAACCAATACAACTCTATATAATGATACCCAAAAAAGGACCTAGACCTTTATTTTGCCAATTTTTGGAAAATGTCCCTGAATTAGTCATTTGACCTTAGAAGGTGATTTTCAAATTTTCATAGAAATTTATAACTTTATATGGGTATAACATGATCTATACACAGATTATGGCATTAATTTAATCTTATACACATTATCCCAAACTCCAAAACAACTCTTAGCTTTCTAGTAAGCTACCTATACGTGGTTATCTCATACATAGGCAGTAAGTGCAAATTCAAATAGTCTACAAGATGTGTGTTCTTTTAATCAAATTTAATAACATATAGAGTTTTAAAATTCACTCCTATAAATATTAAATATATTTTTCAATCTAGATACATCCTTAAAACATGATTTATCCTCATGAGGTACCACCTGTAGATGAACATTATCATGTGTGCTCAACAAATGTGAGTTTGGGTAGTGTGAATTTTTTTAAACTTATCGTGAGTTCTAAGATTATCCAAATACATTAAAATTAACTCTTAACATTACAAAGGATATAAAATAGGTTTCAATACCTTATTTTTAATGCGATTTCCTCCATGAGAGCAGCTGTAGGTGTATATTCCAATGGCAGACTATGTGTATGTGTGGTATATGACTGTAAACCATGAAGATGATTTGGGGAAAGAAGTTATAATTAAATGAAACAACACTTAAAACATGGATAAAACCCATAAATATCCTTTTAAACCATTACCACAACATAAAGGTGTTAGAAGTAACATAGAAAGTGTCCTCTTTTGCAACATGAGATACTTGGCCCATAAAAACATTTCAAAACATGAAAAAAATAATGGGAATGATTTTAGGAGGGAGTAAAAATCATATGGAAACAACATAAATAAGTGAATTATATGGAATTTTACAAAACATGGAAAAACCTATAGGGTGCATAGATTAGCAGGCAAATTAGATAGGTCAACTTATTAGGAATGTTTCATAAAGTAAAGGACATAGTTATTTTGTAACCAAAAATCAAATATAATATGACTAAGTGTATAATACACCCCAAAGATAATTTTTATTGAAACCTCCCCTATTAGTCATACCAAGTATAAACTTGCTGACTTATTTTGTGTGCATAGAAGGGTGAAGAAAAAGTATAACTTTTTTAGATCAATTTTGACAATTTAAGAGTAATTAAATCATGGAAATGGATTTGAGTAATTTTAATAGTCATCTCATGACCTTACCCCATGTTTCACACTCCTTTATGGGTCGTACAAGTTCCAAACTCTTCCCTTTTTCAAGAAAACTACCCTTTCCTTTGAATAACCTACCAATTTTAAGTTATGAAAATTTTATTAAGGAATAATAGGACACATCACACATGACATAAACATTTTTACACCTTCACACTTTGCAACAAGCTCGTATAACTCATTTAATGCTCATTTTGACCATAAAATGACTCAAAAGGACATAGAGACTAAAATTACTAATGACCAAGGATAATATAACATGAAATAACACTAAATTACCTATAATACACCTTAATACATATATATTATACCCCTAAAACACCTAAAAATCAAGTTTCTACCTATAGGGGTCCTAATTTAACCTGTAAGGTCAAATTTGGTCAACAAATTGGTGACTTATAGGGGTAGTATGCCTACTATATGAAAGATCAGTAGCCTTATCAGTCCATTGGGATTAGGGAGTAATTTTAAGTATAAAAAATAAGGATAACTTTGACCATTTACAATAAGCTTTGATCAAAATAAGACCACTTGACTACGTCAACCACACAAAACAAAGGACACACATAAAACCAAGCAAATAGACTAAAAAGACACCACACATATGATAAAAGCACTTAGTTAAATCATAAAAACAAACCAATATGTACAAATAATAATAAATCATACATCACTTTCTAGGATCAAAAGGAAGGTTTCTTGCATCTCCTTCTTCATGAGATGAGTCATAATGCCAAGCATGTTGCTATTTGGATTGGATACTTAATGGATTAGACCTATTTCTTAGCACTTCACTTGTTATTATTTCACTTATACCATCTTTAAATACTTCTCAAATTTAAATTTATTCCTTTTAGCCTTGTACATATACCTCATATTGCTAACCACTCTTCATCTCATGATCAACTTGCATCTTTTCTATAGGCATGATTTCAAGAGGATTTGTTTCTTGTTCCTTGGAATATTTAGGCTAGTATAATATTGTTTTTACCTCCAAAGGATGAGGTGAATTTTTATTTGACTCTTTTATGACATTTTTAGAAAATGTCATCTTGCTTACCATCACTTGCAATCGAATTTAAGGAAGTTATGGACCCCTTGAGATATTCAAACTCAATGTAAATGTTTTCAAATTACTACCACAAGTCCTCATCTTCTCTTTGATAAAAATCATGAAGGTAAACAAAAATATAAGATCCTTAATACTCTTATTTATAATCTAAAAGGACTTTATCCAGGATTTATTATTTAACACAAGGAAGGCATTCTTCATTATCAACCAAGCAAAAAGACTCAACACAAGGACTCACCTCTTCCTTAGAATTTAATACCCCTTGAGGACTCTTAAGTTTTATCTCAGATATCATAATATGATTTTAGTTCTAAAGGGTTTAAATATCTTTGATCTCCTTCTCGTTCTTGGTGATGCTAAGACTGGGCATCTTGAAATCAAGTGACTTAGCCCAATGAAGTTGCTAAGGAGATACACTTTCTTCAAGCAATATTTCTAAATTTTCCTCAACCAAATTATCCTATTTATGCTCCCATACAATATTTAAATTAATTAAAATGGTGATGGTGTGAGGAACAAGTTGGTGGAGGTGAAACATAAGATTCAAAATTAGATTGAGAATGGATTGTAGGGGATCTTTTTTTGAATCTCTTAAGGGGAGGTAGAGCTTGGGCTAAAATAGCTTGGGTTTCTTCCTTAAATTTGATAATCACTCCATTCACATATAATTTATCTTTAACACTTTCTTGAGGGAGGTTATATGGGGTTTGTTTAGGCATATGATCTTCTTTTGGGTCTAAACTTTCCATCACACCTTGACTTTGAAAATTCATCCTTTACTCCAACTCTTCAATTTTCTTGGCTATATTCTCTTGGAAAAGTATATATTGAATTTTATAAGCATGATCATGAGTATAAGGAGTATAATAGGGCTGATATGGAATACAAGAGGTCTATTGAGGATGGGTGGGAGGGGTTTGCATAAGATCGCGCTCCTTCTCAACTTCACACTCTTTATCAATACTTTTATCTCTTTTATTTCCCCATGATTCCACTATATTATTTAAGCTTATAATGTTAGGATTATGAGTCTCTTATTAATTTAGTGATGAACTTTGAGCATTGGATGAAGTGTTCAAGAAACTTGAGATCTCTTTAGGCTTGGATTTTCCACCTTGTCTCCAACTTGGGATTTAATATCTAGATGTCTCTTTTTGAGGTGGGAATGTAATGGGAGAAGACAATGAGGGAATAAATTTCACTTCATTTAATAATATGATGGATTTATTCATCTACATATTATCCAACTCAATCTACCTATCAAGCTTTACTTCAAAAATAAGGTTTGTGTTTCCAACTCTCTCTTCTAATTGATTAGGAAAAGGTTGACTTTGATAAGCTTGATTGGGTTCATGAGTAGGAATCATGTAGGACTCATAGAAATATTTGGAAAGAGGATATGAAGGATGATAGGTTTTTTGAGGTTTATTTTCTTGAATTCTTAGCCTATTCTCTAAGGATGAAACAAGGCCATTCATATCTAGCATCTCAATTGTGAGCTTTTACCAATTTTACTCAATAGGTGCCCACTCTTTTTTAACCAACTCTAACACATCTCTCACATTATGAATAATATTAATAGGAACATCATAACCATTCCCCCTTAGTGTATCAAGATCCAACATGTACTTCTCATATCCCAAAAGAGTTTTCTTCAAAGTTAAAATGGACTAACTTGAGAAGTGACTAGATTGACTAGGAGGAGCAAGATATTGAGAAGGCCAGTTATAGGGATGATACACTTCATGGAAATGTTGATAAGGGTTATATAAAAGTTGATGAGAATAAAATTGGAGCTACAAAGGATCATGACAAGGTTTATATGGGATGTCATAAGATTGATATACCTCACCAACTTCTGTAAAAAAATACTCAACACCAAACTCAACCACAAAAATTCATTAAGAAGCAAGAACATAAAGAATGACTATCAACAATATTAAAAATTAATACATATGTTTCTTGAATAGTTTATGTAACTTTAGAGTCACCATTTATGCTTAGATAGATGAATTTAAAGGCTAATGTGTTGAAATAAAATACCTAAAAACTTTTAACTTCCTAGACTAATAGTCCCATTAGGAATGGCAAAAAATATTTTCACTTGGATTTTCAGCCTTTGAGGAGATTTATTAGATATCCTCATCAAAGTGACACAATTGAAACACCTATAGGATATGGGTAAGCCTAATAATGAGGTTAATCTCTAGATAGGGCTAGTTCCCTTGATGTGCTACTAGTAGACCACTAATACACCTATGCTTGTGAGGGAAAAGGGAGAGGGAAAATTGAAAGAAAACTATCCTATAGGAGGTGATACACCAAATTATTTGATGACTACCAAAAATTTGTATGTTACACATGAGAACAAGGGATGAACCAAACATACACTTTTATAATATGAATCTTCTCACATCAATATTTCACTATGAGGTTATGGTGAATGTTTAGGCTAGAAAGACTAGATAAGAGGTTTACAATTACACTATTTAATATGATAACTCACTCAACCTTGAAATTTCATATAACACTTCACATGAATTATAATAAGCTTTCCATCTACAAATAGGTGAGAGAATGAGACAACATGCTAAACAAACAAGAGTCAGCAATAAGAAAGATCAATCATCTAAGTAGAACACACTATAATAGTCATGGAAGAGGTAAAAATAAGTATTATTTATTAATATATGTTATGTAAATAAGAAAGGATTTTCCATACTTAGTTGGATCATAATTTACAAGGGCCAAAATGGTTATTTCTGATAGAACCTGAGAGAGAGAGAGAGAGAGAGAGAGAGAGAGGTCCAAAAGTCACAAGGACACTTGTAAAGATATTAAACTCAGTTAATTTTGAATTATAAGAGGATGCAAAATAGACCATGTAATTCCAAAAAATATGAGTGGCTTCCCAAGTCATGAAATTCATGAAAAGTGGTGTGAAACTCCCTTTACTGGCTCAAAAAATTGCCTTCATTATTTATCCCTATTTAAATGTCCCAAAAATTACTATGGATAGGTATGCTAATTGGAATGAGAGTGAAGTATTTTATATATTCCTCTCCATGCATTAGTTGTAGTCCTTGTCATCTGAAATCTTAACTAAATGAGTTATCACCATTTGTAGTAAAAATAACTCTTATTTCACACACCTTTCACACTTGGATTCAAATTTGGCTTTATTTTCTGACTAAAATACATATAATTATGTTAATTACATGTTTCAAGACCCTATATGGCCTTAGATGAATTGGCACACCTTAAAAAGTCATCCATTTGAAGTTTTCACACTTTTCACCATCATGTTCACTATGGAAATTTTAAGTAGCTAAGATGAACCTATTTTTAATCACACTTAGGAGTATTTATGTAACATTAAATTTACATAATGAGTTATATTAATTCTATATATTCCTTCCAAACTTTATTTCATCTCTTGAAACCTCATAGAACCTGCATAACACACATAACAGTCAAGAAGAGTAATTTTGTACCCTATCTATATAGATTCTATAAAAATCATCCTAATTTTAGGGATATTTACTGAATATTTAACAAAATAAAATCATAATTCTATGAAAAATATTCCATTTGGGTGTACTAACTACTCCATTTTCTCAAACTGGTCACTAGCAAGGGTTTTGGAGGGTTTAGACTTGTTTTACCATCTTAAGATTTGTTTATAAAAACTTAACATTAAACGTGAAAAAAAATTACACAAGATAAAATTATAGGACCCCTTATAACCTATATAAACTATTTTGGCCTCCATGCACATCCTCTGAGAATATGTGAGCACTTGAAGTTGGTTTGTCGAGCTTTTTCTCCATTTTACACAAGTCTGAGTTATCCTAAAGTCCAATATTGAATTTTCCATGATTGAACCTACATACCAATAGATTTTACACCTAGATTATGATCCAAAAAACATTATCCAATAATTTTTAAATATCACTTAGAGATATAAGTGAAAGTGACCTCTTATTTGTATTTTAGGCATAACCATGCCTCATAAGCCTATCTGCACTTTTAAGGGTTTAGTCTACCTTTTTGAGATTCCTCCTTATATGATTAGTTTTCCATGTTTTCTTGGGTGTTTTTAAATTTATTACACATTTTTTAAGGTTCAACCATTTGTTATCCCATCTCAGTGTTCCTTTTCTTCAAGACTACAAAATTTGCACTTGAGGGAAGTACCCTCTATTTAAGATAAGACAAAGGGTAATTCCCCTATTTTTTTATACTAAATTATTATTGGAGGATATTATATATTATTTAAATACATTATACACAAATTTTCATCACTTTTTCAAGTTTTTCACCACCAAATTTATTTAAATTCCAAGGTAGACTACTCGGGGATAGTCTATGTGCAATGTTTAGGATGTAGGCTGTATGTTACAACATTAGCTATCCATTAATGATTTTAATATAATTATGGTATAAAAATGATATCAATACCTTAATTATTTTTTTAAAATACTCATTTATCCCTCCAACCTCTCATGTACCCTTTCATACACTTGAACTCATAATACTATGTGTAATTTCTTGATCGTGTCTTTATTTTATAAGGACACCTATAGGTGTGTGTATATGGATTATGCCTTAAAAAAGTGTATAAGATTTCATATAATATTCCAATACTTATTTAACCTATACTCATACTCATCTCACACTTGGGAGGTTGAATTTCTCTCATGACTAGTCATAGGTTGTTGACTATGTCACCATACCTTTTAACCAAAGTATGATTCCTATAGGTATATGATTGCTTAGTTTAGGCTTGAAATAATGTATAAAATCTATGTATATTCATTTATTTTCATTTTGTATTTTTTGAGACCCATTTTTTCATCATGGACATCCTACACTATCACCTAGATACTTTGTCTCAGTTTTATGTCTACCTACAGTTACCTATAGTTGACTGTGTAGGGTCTTGTAGGTGTTTATGAGCTTGGAAGATCATCATGTTTTTTTATTAATATAATTTAAACCTTTGATAAAATTTCCAATAAATTTTTAAAACCATCAAAATACCATAACACTTATATATGAAATAAATTAATACCTTCTCAAACTTGAACCCTTTGTTGGCTACAGATGAATATGCTCAAGCCATTTGTATGGACTATCATTTCCACTAAAGGATGAAAACCATATTCTATGCCTACCTTTATGATTATTTCTATAAAATTTTAATTTATTAGTGAAAAAAGAAATTCCAACCTAGTTATAAGCTTCAACTTTTTTCATTAGGCCTAAAATGTTATTGACTCAGTTTGTTGTAGGCAACACTATGAAATTCCAATGTTTAGAAGGCAACGTGGGAGCTCTTGAAAACCAACCTCTTCAACTCAACCACCTCTCTTAATTTGAAAATCAAAATAACTATATGTGATATTTAAAATTAATGTATTTTCAGGTCTTATAAAGCAATACAACTCTATATAATGATACCCAAAAAGGGCCTAGACCTTTGTTTTACAAATTTTGGGAAAAGGTCATTGAATTAGTCATTTGACCTTAGAAGGTGGATTTAAACTCTTCATTTAAATTTATCACATTATATGGGTATTATATAGTATATAAAAACATTAGGACTTCAATTCAAACTTCTCCAAGTGATTCAACACTCCAAAACAACTCCTTAGCTTTTAGTTAAGCTACTTGTAGGTGGTTATCCTCATATACATGTAGTAAGTAAAAATTCAAATGGTCTACAATATGTGTGTTATTATGATCATATTTAATCCATTATGAATTTTTAAAATTCACTCCTATAACTCTCAAAGATCTGGTTCAACCTAGATACATCCTTATTACATGATTTATCCTCATGAGGTACCACCTGTAGATGAACACTATCATGTCTAGGTAATAAATGTGAGTTTGATCAGTGTGCATTGTTTCTAACTTCTCATGAGTTTTAGGCTTATATAACTATATTAAAAGGCACTATTAATGAATTTATAATGAAATAAAAAAACACTTGAAACATGGACACAAACCATTACTATCCTTTGACACCATTACCAAGACTTGAAGGCATTGGAAGTGGTGGGAAACTATTAGCAACTCAAAAAGTGTCCTCTTTTTCAACCTAAGATACTTGGACCTTGAAAACATTTCAAAACATGAAAAAAAGCATGGAAATAATTTGAGGAGGGAGTAAACATCATCTATAAATAACATCATTAAGTGAATTATATATAATCATCTAAACCAAGGCAAAACTTATAGGGTACATAGATTATCAAGTAAATTGGGTAGGTCAACTTCTTATGAATGGTTCATAAAGAATAGGATAGATTTATTTTTAAACTAAACATCAAATGGAATCTAGATGAACATATAAGATACCCCTAAGATAATTTTTATTGAGACCTACCTTACTATCCATACCAAGTACAAACCTACTGACTTGTTTTAGGTGCATGAAAGGGTGAAGGAGAAGAATGTTTTAACTCAATTTTGACACTTCAAAATAACTTAAATAATGTAAATGGATTATAATAAGTTGAAGATTCATTTCATGACCTTAACCTATGTGTCACACTCCCTTATAGGTTGTACAAGTGCCAAACTCTTCCCTTTTTCAGGAAAATTACCCTTTCTTCTAAAGAACCTACCATTTTTTAGCTATAAAATTTTTATTAAGGAATAATATGACACATGTCATATGACATCACCCTTTTTAAACCTTCACACTTCCTAAGGAGGTCATACAACTCATTTAATTCTCATTTTGACCCTCAAAATGACTCAAAAGGACACAAGGACTAAAATGACTAATGATCAAAGCTAATATAACATGAAATCACACTAAATTACTTATAATATACCTTAATACACATTTATTAGACCTCTAAAACACCTAAAAATCAGGTTTCTACTTATAAGCGTCCTAATTTGACCTATAGGGTAAAATTTGGTCAACAAATTAGTGACTTATAGGGGTAGTATGCTTACTATACTAAAGACCAGTAGCCTTATCAGTCCATTGGGCTTAGGGACTAATTTTAAGGATGAAACAAAACAAGGATACCTTTGACCATTAAAAACAAGCTTTGATCAAGACAAGACCACTTGACCACCTCGACCACACAAAACAAAAGACACACATAAAAATAAGAAAATAAACTAACAAGACACCAGACATATGCTCAAATCACTTTGGGAAATTAGAAAAATAAACAACTATGTACAACTAATAATTAATCATATTTCCCTTTCTAGGATCAAAATTAAAGTTTCTTGCATCTCCTTATTTATGAGATGAATCATGGTACCAAGTATGTTTCTCTTTGGATTAGATACTTGATGAATTAGACCTATTTCTTGGCACTTCACTTATTATGCTTTCAAGTATACCATCTTAAAATATGTCTCTAATCTAAATTTATTCCCCTTGGCCTTGTACACATATCTCATATTGTTGACCCCTCTTCATCTCATGATCAGCTTGCATCTTATTTGTAGGCATGATTTCAAGAGTGGTTTCTTGTTCCTTAGAAGCTTTAGGCCAGTAGAATTTTGTTTTGACCTCTAAAGGATTAGGTGAAATTTTTTTTGGCTCTTTTATGACATTTTTAAAAATGTCATCTTTCTTACCATCACTTTAAATCAGCTCTAAGGAAGTTGTAGACCCCTTGAGAGATTCAAATTCATTACAAATGTTTTCAAATTGCTACCACAAGGCCTCATCTTCTATTTAATCAGCATCATCAAGGGGACAAATAATATATGCTCCTTCATCATCTTATTTATAATCTAAAAAATACTTCATCAATGATTTCTTCTTTAACATAAGGAAGACACTCTTCATTATTAGTCAAACAAGAAGACTCAAAACAAGGACTCACCTCTTCCTTAGCATTTAGGACCTCTTGAAGGATCTCATGTTGTGTCTCATCTATCATAATATAATTTTGGTTCTCAAGGGATGAAATATATTTAATCTCATTCTCCTTCTTAATGATGCCAATATTAAGCATCTTAAAATCATATGACTTAGCCCAATGGGGTTGTCAAAGAGATACACTTCCTTCAATAAAGAGTTTTAAATTTTCCTCAAATAAATCATCCTATTTAGGCTCCCATACAATAGTTACATCAAGGAAAATGATGATGGGGTGAGGATAAGATGAACAAGTTGGTGGAGGTGAAACATATGATTCAAAATCAAAATGAGAATGGATTGTAGATGATACTTTTTGAAACTCTTAAGGAAGGGGAGGTAGAGCTTGGGCTAAAATATCTTAGTTTTCTTCCTTACATTTTAAAATAACTTCATCCACATCTAATATATCTCAAACACTTTCTAGATGGAGGTTAAATGAGGTGTGTTTAGGCATATGATCTTCTTTTGGGTCTAAACCTTCCATCACATCTTGACTTAGAAATTTCATCCTTGACTCTAAATATTCATTTTATTGGCTAGGTTCTCTTGGAAAATTGTATCTTGAATTTTATAGGCATCATCATGAATATAAGGATTATAATAGGGCTGAAATGGAAGACAAGAGGTCTCTTGAGGAAGGGTGGAAAGGGTTTGCATAGGATCAAGCTCTTTCTCAACTTCACACTCTTTATAAAGAATTTTCTCTTCTTTATTTCCACATGATTCCACTATATTATTATATATTAGGATGTTATGATTAGGATTATCATCTTGATGGAGTGGATCGAGTGTTCAAGAAACTTGGGATCTCCTTAGGCTTAAATTCTCCACCTTGTTTCCAACTTGGGATATAATATCTAGAGGTCTCTTCTTGAGGTGGGGATGTAATATGAGAAGGAAATCTAGGACTAAATACCACTTAATTTTATAATAGGATAGAATAATTCATCTAAATGTTTTCCAACTCAATCTACCTATCATTTTTTTCTTCAAAATTAAGGTTTGTCTTTCAAACTCTCTCTTCTAGTTGATTGGGAAAAGGATGACTTTGATAAGCTTGATTGGGTTCATGAGTAGGAATCATAGAAATATTGGGGAAGTGGATATTAAGTTTGATAGGTTTTTTGAGGATAATATTTATGAATTCTTATCCTATCCTCTAATGATTAAATAAGGCCACTCATATCTAGTATCTCACTTGTGAGAGATTTCCAATTGACTCTCTCAATAAGTGCCCACTCTCTTTTAACCAGATCTAATGCATTTCTCACCTTATGAATAATATAATTAGAAACATATCAACCATGTTTCCTTAGTGTATCAAGATCTAACATGTACTTATCATAGCCTAAAAGTGTTTTATTAAAGGTTGAAATGGATTTATTTGAGAAGTGACTAGGTTGACTAGGAGGATTAAGATATTGAGAAGGCTAGTTATAAGCCTGATACACTTCATCGAAAGGCTAAAAAGGGTCATATTATAATTGATAAGAATAATATTTTAGCTAGTAAGGATCATGAAAAGGATTATAAGGATTCCATAAGCTTGATATACCTCACCAACTTATGTAAAAAAAACTCAACACCAAATTCAACCATGAAACTTCATTAGGAAGCAAGAACTTAAAGAATGATTATCAAAAATATTCAAATGGAATAATTGGTAAGATTGATCATTTGATGTAAATTCATAGTCACTATTGATGTTTAGATAGATTCCTTAGAAGGTTGATGTGTTAAAAAACAACACCAAAAATCTTTCAACTTCTTAGACTAATAGTCCCACCAGGTGTGCCAAAAACTATTATCACTTAGATTTATACAATTTGAGGAAATGTCTTAGCTCTCCTCATATAAGAGGAAAAATTGAAACACCTCTAGGCTATTGGTGAGCCTAGGAATGAGGTGAATATCTAAATATAACTAACTCCCTTGATGTACCACTTATAGACCACTAATATACATATGCTTGTGAAGGAAAAGGGAGAGTGAAAATTGAAAGAAAAATATCCTATAGGAGGTGATACACCAAATTAGTTGATCACTAGCAACCAAATACATGTTACACATGAGAACAAGGAAGTAACCAAACATAAACTTCTCCAATCTTCATCTTCTCACATCAATATTTCATTATGAGGATATGGTGAATGTTTAGGATATGATAAATAGACAAGATGGTCTATAATTAAACAATTGAATATGATAAATCACTCAACCTTGAAACTTCCTAGAACACTTCACATGACCTACAAGAATAAGCTTTCCAACTACAAATAGGTGAGAGACTAAGACAACATGTTAAAGAAACAAGAGTCATCACTAATCAAGAACAATAATCCAAGAAAAAACCACTATGAACAATAATGGAAGAGGTTAAAAAAATAAATATTTATTATTCCATGGTATTAAAATTAGAAGTGCTTCACCATACTCAAGCTGAGCATAATTTACAAAGGCCAAAATGGTTAGTTCTTATAAAACTTTACAGATAGATTAGAAGAAAGAAGTCCAAAGGTCATAAGGACACTTTTTAAAATAATAAAATGAGTTAGTTATGCATGAGAAGATGATGTGAAATGGACCGTGCAAGGTCATAAAAGACAAGTGGCTTCCCAAGTCATGAAATTCATGAAAAGTGGCATGAAACTCCCTTTGTTGGCTCAAAACATTGCCTTCATGAGTTATCCCTATTTAAAAACCCAAAAAATAACTATGGATATTTATTATGATTATAATGAGAGGTAAATTATTCATGCATTCCTGTTCATGCATTATTTGTAGTCTTGGTCATTTAAAATTTGCCCAAAATGAGTTATCACCATCTGTAGTCAAAATAACTCTTCTTTCACACACATTGCATACTTAGCTTCAAATTTGGATTTATTTTATGATTAAAATAAGTAAAAGTGGGTTAATTACATGTTTAAATACCCTCCATCGCCTTAAAAGCATTAGGCACACCTTAAAAAATCATCCACTTGAAGTTCTTACACTTCTCACCATCATGTTCACTATGCCAATTTTGACTAGCTGGGATGAAGCTATTTTTGATCACACATAGGAGTTTTTATGAAAAATTCAATGGACATAAGGAGTTATAATAAGTATATATCTTCCTCCAAAACTTTATTTCATCTTTTGAAACCTCCTTGAACCTACATAATGTAGAAAATAGTCTAAAAAAGCAATTTTATATAATGTCTATATAGATTCCATACAAATCATCCTAATTTTAGGGATATTTACTGAATATTATAAAATATAAAATCATAATTATAGGAAAAATATGACATTTGGCTGCACTAACTACTCCACTTTCTCAAATTGGTCACTAATAAGGGTTTTGGAGGGTTTAGGCCTATTTTACCCTATTAGGGTTTGTTTATAAAAATTTAACATTAAAATTGAAAAAAAATACAAAAAATAAAATTATATGACCCCTTATAACCTCTATAAACTCCCTTGGCCTCCATGCACATCCTCTGAGAAGATGTGAGCACTTGAAGTTAGTCTATCAAGCCTTTTCTCCACTTTGCACAAGCCTGGGTTGTCCTAAAGTCCAAAATTGACTTTTCTATGGCCTAACATGAATCCAAATAGATTTTTTACCTCTATTATCATCCAAAAAACATTTTATAATATTTTTTAAATCTCACTTAGAGCTATAAGTGAAAGTGACCTATTATTTGGATTCTAGGCATAACCATGCCTCATACGCCTATTTTCACTTTTGAGGGTCTAGGCCACCCTTTTGATATTCCTCCTTCTATCACTAGTTTTAAATATTCTCTTATGTATTTTTAAACTTATTAAAAAAAAATTTAAGTTTCAACCACCTCTTATCCCATCTCCTTGTCCCTTTTCTTTAAGACTGTAGAGTTTACACTTAAGGGGAGTACCCTCTATGTAAGACAAAACAAAGGGTACTTACCTTATTTTTTCAGACCAAATGATTATTTTAGGAGATCATATATATTTTATAGATTTTATCCACAAAATTTCAGCCCTTTTTTAGGTATTTTGACCCCTAATTTTCTTTAAATTCTAAGGTGAACTGCTAGGGGACAATCTATGTGCAATGTTCAGGATGTAGGTTGTATCTTACAACATTAGAGCTCCATTTATTCTTTATTTTAATATAATGAGGGTATAAAAATTATATTATTACCATAATTAAGGTATTTCATTCCTAATTTATCCCTTTAACCTCTCATGTACCCTTTCATACACTTGAACTCATAATACTATGTATAATTTCCTAATTGTGTCTTTATTTTGGAAGGACACCTATAGGTGTGTGTGTGTGTATGGATTATGAATTAAAATATTGTATAATATTTAATAAAATTTTAATATAATTATTTAACCTATAATACTACTCATATCATACTTGGGAGGTTGAATTACTCTCAAGAGCAGTTATAGGGAGTTGACTATGTTACCCTACCTTCTTACCAAAGTATGATTCCTATAGGTACATGCTTGCTTAGTTTAGGCTTAAAAAATTGTATAAAATATACCTATATTTATTTAGTGTCATTTTTTTATACCCATTTTTTTACCCTGTATATCCTAAACCATCATCTAGATACCTTGTCTTATTTTCCTGTCTACTTACAGTCACCTATAATTGACTATGTAAGGTCCTATAGGTGTTTATGAGCTTGGAAGATCATCATGTTTGTTTCTTATTATACTTTAAACCTTTGATAAATTTTAAAATAACTTTTACAAAACATAAACATACCCTAACACTCATATATTAAATAAATGAATACCTTCTCAAACTTCAACCCTTTGTTGGTTGTAGATGAATATGCTCAGGCCATTTGTATGGACTGTTATTTCCACCAAAGGATGCAAACCATATTCTATGCCTCCCTTGATGATTATATTTCCAAATTTGAATTTATTATTTAAACAATAAATTTCAACATATTTCAAATCTTCAAATTTAATCATTAGTCCTAAAATTATATTGACTCATTCTGTTATAAGCAACACTGTAGAATTTTATTGTTGAGAAGGCAACTTGGGAGCTCTTGAAAACCAACCTTTTAAACTCAACCACCTCTATTATTTTTAAAATATAGAGATTTATTTGTGATATTTCAAATTAATTTATTTTTAGGTCTTATAAACCATTAAAAATCTATATAATGATACCCAAAATGGGGCATAGAACTCTATTTTCCCAATTTTGGGAAAAGCTCACTAAATCAATCATCTGACCTTAGAAAGTGATTTTCAACTTTTCATAGAAATTTAGCACATTATATGGGTATTACATGGTAAATAAACACATTATTACTTAAATATAATCTTATCTAGGTTATTCAACACTCCAAAACAACTCCTTAGCTTTCTTTTAAGCCACTTGTAGGTGGTTATCCTCATACACAAATAGTAAGTGGAAATTTAGACATTCTACAAGATGTGTGTTCTTGTGATTGATTTAATCCCTTAAAAATTTATAAAAGTCACTCATATAACTCTCATAGATATTTTTTAGCCCATATACATCCTTAAAACATGATTTATCCTCATGAGGTACCACTTGTAGATGACACACTATCGTGTGCAAGCAACAAATGTGAGTTTGAGCAGTGTTCATTGTTTATAACTTCTCATGAGTTTTAGGATTATCTAAATACCTTAAAATTCACTCTTATCATTATAATGGATATAAAATAGGTGTCAATATCTCATTTTCAACATGAATTCCTCCATGAGAGTATATGTAGGTACACATTCTAATAATAGATTATGTGTATGTGTGGTATATGAATGTAAACCATGAAGATGATTTGGGTAATGAAGATATAATGAAATAAAATAACACTTGAAACATTTAAACAAACCCATAGTATCCTTTGACACCATTACCAAGACTTGAAGGCATTTAAAGTGGTTAGAAACTACCAACAACTAGAAAGTGTCATCTTTTACAACCTAAGAGACTTGGCCAATTAAAACATTTAAAAACATGAAACCAAGTGTGGAAATAATTTAAGGATGGATTAAACATCATCTAGAAACAATAATGGCAAGTGAATTGTCTAAACTAAGATAGGGTCCATATATTAGTAAGTAAATTGGATAGGTCAACTTTTTACGAATGGTTCATAAGAAAATGACACCATTACTTTGAAAAAAAACATCAAATATAATATTAATGAGTGTATAAGACACACCCTAGAGCATTTTTCCTAAAACCTCCCTTACTAGCCATACCAAGTACAAACCTATTGACTATTTATGTGTGCATGGAAGGGTGAAGAAGGAGAAGAATGGTTTTATCTTAGTTTTGAAACTTTTAGAGTAATATAAGTATTTAAATGGGTTTGAGGTATTTTAATATTCATCTCATGACATTACCCCATGTGTCACACTCCCTTATGGGTTGTACAAGTGTAAAACTCTTCCCTTTTTCAAGAAAACTACCCTTTCTTCTAAATAACCTACTAATTTTCAATTATGAGGAATTTATTAAGGCATAATAAGACATATTGTATGTGACATCACCATTTTTACATCTTCACACTTCCTAAGGAAGTTGTATGACTCATTTAATGCTCATTTTGACCCTCAAAATGACTCAAAAGAACATAATGACTAATGACCAAGGCTAATATAAAATGAAATCACACTAAATGACCTATAACGCACCTTAATACATATATATTAGACCCATAAAACACATAAAAATCAAATTTTTACCTATAGAGGTCCCAATTTCGCCTATTGGGTCAAATTTGGTCAATACATCCTACATTGAACCAAAGTTTATTACTATAATTATTGAGAGTTGTCTCAAATATCTTAGTTTCTTCTAATAATATTATTGAATGGTTATGTTTCTTTTTCATGTTTTTGACCAACTTATGTTTTTTGGGGTGGTTGAGCCACCTTATATTCCACAATTTGAGCTCCATTTTTTTTACTTAGTAAAATATCCTTTAAGGGTTTTATGATTCCCTTTTTCTATCTCATTTGTCATTTCCTTTTTCTTGGTTGAGAGGTTAGACAACCTCCTTAATTATCTTAGTGATTTTCCCACATCTATTTTTTTCTACCTTTTTTTTTAATTTCGAATGGGGTCTATTGGTCCTCTTCATCCTTGATAGCTAGTTTGGGCATGGGGGTGTTAGAACATTGACCATTTTCATTAATTTTCTCTTTATTAGATAAAACCTTAGGTATATGAGAACTTATTACCCCCCTCAATGAGAGGATAGATTTTTTGAATATAGATCCTTCTCAAATTTACATAAGGGTGATCATAGTTGTTTAAATGGGATATTTATGACTTGGTTACAACTATTGATAGAAAGGTTAGGGATGGTCATGACAAAACTATATTGGTTAATCCTAATTAGAACATCTTGGAGAGAGGAAGGATCAATTGTCATAATTTCTAATAAGATCCCAATTTGGGGCCCATGGTTAAATAGTGTATCCTCCAACAATCCAACTAATGAAGGGGGTATGGGAGAGACATTCTCTAATGGGGATGAAAAAGTGTGGGAAGGATTTCTCGAAGTAGGTGGATCCTCCAACACTGAAAGGGTTTTTAAGGTGGGGATTATAGGGTCTACAAATTTGGAGGTTTGGGTTAGAGAGGGGGGGGGGCGGTGGGGGAAGTCAGGTCCTTGGATAGATCCTTAGATGGAGAGGTGGGTGGATGGGAGGAGGGGTATTTTCTAGAGTAGATTGGCTTTGGGATCAGAGGTTAGGGCTAGGATGGGCTGAGGCTATCCATGTGACTTATGACATTACACTTATTACAAAAATAAGTGATTTTTTCATATTTAATTAGTTGATACTACTCATTATATTTGGATTTGACTTTGATCTTGTGTAAGAGTGGTTTGTCTATTGGAATGAATACATGAAATTATGTAGCCACTATTCTTCTTTTGTATCTAATGACTAAGTTTATGGCAATGGGTTGACCCAGAGCTTTATCAATACCAATTATAATATTTGGTTCCTAGAATTTGAGGGTAAGCTCAGGGAGTAATACCCACCTAGGAGTTTTTTTCAAGGGATAAACTACTAAGGTTAGTTCCTAATTTCCATTTCCTTATGATGATATTTTATTTCCTCATGAACTAGGGTCCTTCTATGAGGAATCTAAAATACTCAACCTAGATTTTAAGTTTATGATAAAAAATTTACTTGAAATGAATACTATATCTAGTTTGCCTTTGGGGCACCATTTACTATTATCCCACTTACAAAAGGAGTCAATGTTAGGTAAAAATCCATTGAATTTTGGAAGAATTGAGTTGGATAAATTATTGTTGGATTTTTACACCATAACATTTTAGACATTGATGCAAGTCTCATCATTTTATATGGTGGGATAAATATAGGACTCAGATTGTTCTTAGTTAATGGGTCTCTTACCCATATCATGTTCCACACAATAAATTTTTGATTGGGATGTGTTTGTAGTTCATAGGGCCCTACTAAAAGAGTGGCCAAATAAATATAAGATGTCCAAAAAAAAATTCTCTTGTCTTCTTTTCTTGGTGGGGACTCCATGTTTATTTCACCCTAATCCTATTTCATGCACCCATCCCCTACATCAAAAATTTGAATCCCCAACTCTGTTGGTCCTTCTACTCTTACAATCCACTCAGTCAACATAATTTTCAATGTTATGATAGTTAAATGACTGGTAACTATGTCTAGAAATGGAAACATGTATGTTAGACATTCACTCATATACACTTATTAAACATGTTTGATATAAACTAGATATATAGATAAATACTAATCATAATGATCATAGATTAATTGATATAAATAAACTATAAAAAACATGCATAGGTATGAGTTTTTTATTTTTTGGAATATTTGACATTATTTGTATTTTTTAATATATATAAAATTAGAAATATAAACAAGTATACAAACTCATGAGTATTACAATTGACTAAAAATTATATGTCTTGTATCTAATATAGGAAGGGTGACCTTTCATGAAGGGAAAGTGTCATCCTAATGTGGTAAAATAGGTTTATTTACCAATTTGAATATTTATTTCCATTTTTACCATAAGATTGACTATCATAATGATGATCTATAACATACCATGCTTGTTCTTGAGCATGATGAAGTCAAGGTATTTTTGGAACCCATTATGGAGTGTATTGTCATGGTGTTCTATGTGAATCACACTTAGTTCACTATAAAATCAATAAATGATATAAAAAAGTAGAGAGAGGATCTCTAAAATATGTGAAAAAACAATGCTAAAGTGGCATATGAAGGATGGGTTTCCCAATAAGGGTATACTTTATTTTAAACTTTATGAGTAGGTTGAACCCTTTTAGGTGGCTCAACTATAATATATTTTTTAGGAACCATATTTTTTTTGTATGGGTATTGATATGTTATACCCTAAAATTTTATTATCATATCTACTTTAGACACTTATGAACTATGGAAGGAACTGCATGTATCTTTTAAATCGAAGGACTAGACACTAACATATTAAATACCCCTACACTAGGTACTAATGTGAACCTAGTGCCCATGTTTTCTAGGCCAACATATAATAATAATAATGTAATCTCACCAATAGAAATCTTAATGTGACCATTTAATATTTTTATTACAATATTAATGGGAATAAAATCATCATATGTGTTTCAAGATGATATATAAGTGTGACTACAAAAATATTCACACTTGAACCATTATCAACCATGATAGTCTGAATAAGCTAATGATCAATGTGAGATGAAATTAACATAGAGTGTAAATTTTAGTTTTCATTGATTATTTCATGCTCTATGAATGTGATGAATAACCTATATGGAATTGAAGTATGGTGCACACCAATGATTCCATTCAAGGGATGTCATGCTTATCTATGAGAATGATAAGAAACTAGTGGAGGTTGTGCATTGTATGCATGATGCACTCTTGATGTATCAAATGTCTCATTTTTTATATGCATATTAAAAGGATCATTAAATGACTTAAATTATTTAATTTCATATGGTTGTGCCTTTGACATGTCTATAGGTTTTCCCACATAAATGATGTTTGGATCTATCAGATCATTAATCTTGTTTCTTAAACTAATGTAATTGTTAGTAGTGTGCCTTGGTGCTCTATGAAAAACAAAAAAGGAATTATAATAAAATCCCTTTGGAATAGGGTTAATCACATAAACATATTTTATATAATTAAGATATATTATATTTAATTCCTATATCATTTTGAGGACCTTATATGGACCTTATGATAGATTTGTAAACTATCTCCTGGGAGGAGTAAACATGGAGTTGGTTCTAAAACTACATGTATTTTTCCATTTTCATAATTCTTCATATCATTTGGTCTCACCTTGCATGCTAGATTACATGAATTATTTGTATCAGAACCTAGACTAGTTATATACTCAAGTTTATTTATTACCAATAATTTTAATTATCATTATTTAATTATATGACACAAATCTATAAATAAGAAAAAATTATTAAACATGATTGACTTGTGTATAATTGTAAGAAATAATTAATTGAAGAATATTCATATAATTATTTTAATACCATTTAATTTTTCATATTAAATAACATTATATTATACCTTAAAACATATTTTGTGATAAGCCCATTATATTTTTGTTTGAGTTGGATAGTTTGAACATATGAAATCTTCTCACTAATATTGATTGATAAATTTTATATGAAAATATTCGGAAATGGATTGAAATAATGGAATAATTGATGTTCCAAGTCATAAATCCAATTTAAATAATTTTCCTTTATACTTATCAAAAATAACTTGGTCAATAATTGGTCATTGGATACATAGTCTAAACATGCTTCATGGAATGATCTTAAATATTACTCTAGGTCACTCTTTCCATCATATAGTGTAATTTTGGGTTCCATGAAACTTTTTGGTAGAGGATATGTTTCTATGTTTTGTTCTAATAGATTCTACAATAAATTTTGATAATCTAACATTTGATTATATTTCAAAGCACCTTGATCTAAATGTGCATATTAGTTTACAGAATGTGAATTGTGTCCATAAAGGATTCTACATAGAGAAAAGAAGAATGTTTTATAACAAAAGGTATTATTAAAATGACTAAATATAAATTGGTGTATTAATATGTTAAGGTCATTGGGTTTCTACCATAGTAAATGGTTTTACACAAGTTATATCCATTGAACACATAGGATTGCAAATATTAAATGATTATGCCATACTTGCAATTTTTACATCAAAAAGTATTTTCTAAATGGAATGAAAATCCTAAGATTGATCATAGAGTGATTCTCAAAATTTATTAATAATTTTAATGTTAATAATTGGTGGTTGTCCATAATATAAAGGTGTAAGAGCATCTTGGTGTTTATCTTGAGTACCAAGGTTATCTTGATAATATTATTCATGATCTAAAGTATTCTCATGCACCTATATATATATTATGCTATCTCTTTAATATTTGAAGGTTCTAATTTACACTTATTCTTATCCATGTTATATGCCTTATCAAAATAAATATGAGTATGTTCAACTATAGTACCACTTAATCTATCACTTCTTCTAAGAGAGGTATAAATAATTTTCTTAGATCACATAAAATAAGAAATAAAAACTTTGATGATTGAAGAGAATAAATAATTTATCAAATATTGAAAACCCTAGAATAATAATTGGCAACAAAAAATGGAAGGATAAAAACCCTATAAAAATCTATAATTAGGGTTTTGAAACATTCAACAAGTAGATGGGTTCACCAATATGTTTTATAAATATTTAAAATTAAGTGATATTAAATATTAATTAGAAAAACTTATGTGTAAAATCAAAATGATACAGATATACAATAAATGGCACAAATTAATTTATAACTCTTTCAATTTTGAAAGATACTAAAATCATAATTTTTTTGAAGGAAACAACTTAGCTTAAAATAAGAATGCATGACTAAGTGTAACTAAAAATAAACTAGGTGATTGTGTGATGATGATATGAATTGGTAGATGTGTTTCACTTATATCTAGGACAAGGCCATGAGGGTTAGACATGGGTGGTCTACATTGGTGTCCTTAGGGTGAACTAGTGTCCTATGAGGGTTTTATATTTATTACTAATGTGTCGAGTTCACTTTTCCTATATGTTCCATTTAACTATGTGGGAGCTCTATATCTATTATGAAAATCAATGCATCTTCTTCTTAACTTGTAACCCTATTTCAACTGAACATAAATGAAAATATAAAAATTTGTTGGCATTTTAAATTGAGTTAAAAATCAACATCCACTATGTTGATCATTGATTGCAACCAATACATTAAATAAGGATAAAAATCCATGTAGTTGTCACATGCTATGGTGGTGTGTGGGAAAGATTGGTAAAAAATTACAATGTTAGTGCAATATTAGTTTGATTAATTGATTCAATGATGACCTATGACATTTAAGATATATTTATATGTAGATAAAGGATACTATGGATATGTGGACTATGTATTGGGAAAATACATGCTTTTCTCTCAATGTGTAATTATATGTTTTAGTGATTTTTAATCATATGAGCCTTTTTCTTATAAAAATGACTTAAAAATGTGGCTTTATAATGATAAATAAAGAATTAATTTGGATGGGATAGTCCATTAAATGAATTTTAGTATGATAAACTAGCCATTATTTAGTTGGAGGATGTGGCTAGTGAAATTGGATAGAAGTGAGGAGCGAAATAGTCCAAATGGAACTACATTGTCTAGAGAGTAGAGAAATTGAAATTGGAAGTGTAGATCAGTCTAAAAATGAGTTTAGGTTATTTTTAATGTGTAATATGAATATTTTTAGATAATTATTTTCTTGACAAAAATTTTAATCCACATAGAAGTGAAAGATAGGTTGAACAAGGACTTTGGGATGAGGCATGAACTAAGTTTGTAGAAGGAATGGTAACAAGTAAATAGTTCTATTAGTAAACATTAATTTATATGTCTACACCTCTCCGTTACTTTGAGTGAGTGGGAGTAATATTTTTTTTAAATTATCATCACATAAATGGACATAGAGATAAAAATTATTATGAAATGTGACAAAATATTTAACAACTTATGGATATATGGGTTACTAAATTTGGTACATTTAATAATAGGTAAAAATGGCCCTCGCTACATTATTATACTACTCATTTAAATAAGGTTAAGGCATCATTGAACATTTATCTAAAGAAGCCAATAGACACTTGGGCTTCTATGGAAGATACATCTATAATAAGACCTTATAGATCACATTCTTCAGATATCAATATTTACCAAGACATTTATATAAAGGAACCAATGGTCATTTGAGACATTACTGGAGGTGAATATAAAGAACACATGGTTATAGATGACAAGGAATAATGAAATATATGTACAATTGATTTTATTAAATAATTGGGTTATGATGATTGACACTTACAACATACACATACTTATGAGGGGGTCATGGGCACATAGTTATACCAATTCATCTTGGGCTTAAGATAATAGATACATTATAATATATGTAAAAATTTATTCCGTAAGGAAATGTGACATTACGAAAATTGTGGTTACAATAATTTAAGAAACTTTTGACACTATTAATATTGTCATTTCATTTATTTTCTAAGGTGATTTGATTACATATAAGAGATTATATAAAAAGTACAAAGAAGAACAAAATTACATAAAATAATTAAAAAGTGTGGATACCAAAGATAAACCAAACAAGTAATGATCAAAGAATGGAAAAATTAAGAAAAACTACTAAAAATGAGAAATAAAATCATTACAAATCATCATGAGACATATACATTGGAAAGTGTAAGGTCTTTATTCAGATAAGTATAATGTAACATACATTTCAAGTGGTTAGTTAGAGTATTTTCATTCAAATGGTATGACCATTTACATGAATGGAATTGATTAATTAATTTAATCATTAATTGTCCTTAAATGTAATTTCATCTATGATTTACATTCATATAGTCTTGAATATTAAATAAAAATATCAAAATACATAAATAAATTAAATAACATGTGTAAATATGTTTTTCCACTTGATCATTTTTCTTGGCATTAGATTTGTTTCACTTTTCCGTTGCCATTTGAGTTTGTACCATGATAAAAATATGTATGGCATTTATACTATAAGGGTTAATCCTTCTTAACAACCTTATCCCAATGCACATTATTTAGGTCATACTACTCACTCACCCCTTATGTATTGACTCTTTATACTCATTATGGATTATATTTAGCCTACACGATCTCATATACATTTATGTATACATATTACATGATCATACACCTATTATTACCCATTGGTAGCATGCATAATTTTATCACATACTCATTTGAACTATGATGTTGTGTTCACATATACATTGGTGGACTATTACTTACTTTTAGCCCTTTCACAGTGACATGATATTACAATTAGTGCACATTATTCCTTGGCCAATGATTTGGATTGTTAAGATCCATATCCTTCTTCTAATTTAAAATTATTTTCCACTTAGAATTTATTGACTATGTATTCACTAAGAATAACATTTAACTCTAAAATAATGAACTTTTTACCATCATTTTATACATAGTTCATGCCCAATTCCATGATATTAAACTACTATTCCTCAACTTATATGTGGGTGACCCTTAAATTTTAATCAAATTATGATTCTAAATATTCCTATTCACCATTAAAAATATCTTAAGCACATCATTTTACTGATTCACACTTCTACCTTGACTGGATATACATATTAGACAAGTTTGCTCCTTGAGGACTATCCTTATTGGTGGTAGTGTCTGATTCTACCAGTATTTTTTTCCTACCAAATAAAAAATACTTTATCAAATTTAAATCCACCTAATAGTTTTCCCACACATTTCATAATTCCCGTTCCATGAATTTTCAAAAATATCACTATAGAACTACAGTTTATAACCTGTGTTCATTATAGGCTAATATTATTGAAAAAAATTAGAATATATAACTACATATTGAGAGGAAAGAACCTATTCTTCCAAATTTTGTGTCCACAAATCCCTAGTATCCTTTATGTAAGTGTAAATACACCTCCAAGGTCATAATTCATTATTAAATCACATAATAACATATATATTACACCATCATATAGCAATAAATTAATATTTCACACACACCACCACATCATGGGAGAACTACATGGAGCTTAATCCCTTTAGAATATGGGTATGTAGGTAATGATCAGCATAAGGGGTGTTGACGTCAGGAAATAATTGATCCACTAACCCATTTTTCCCATTTATTCTATTTTTTCCATCATGTTTTATTGATCTAGGGTTCCAAGTGAATAAGAAGACATACATAGGCTTCCATAAAAATAAAATAGATCAAATCACACAAACAAGAGTTTAGGTGAATTCAAAGTAATCCGTGTTTACAAAAAAATATAAAACCTAACTAGATGTTAGCACACCCTACATATGATACTATAGATCAGCCTCATCCAAATAGTGAAACCTTGTCTTCGGCATATGCAAAGACCTATTCTCAATTCATAGTGATCTCATATATTTATATAGTTAGTTTCATAATCACAATAAAAATAATGTAGCATTTATTTCTAGCTAAGTTATTCTTCTTTGGTACTTTCCCCTTTTAGGATATTTATATATTTAGTACATTCAAAATCAATTTGTGTTATTTATGCCATATTTTATGTAGTCTAATTTTATACAACACTTTATCATAATTAGGATTTAATATATATTTATTTCAATTTTTTATAAAACATATTCATGAACCTATTTATTGATTGAATTTACTAAACCCTAGCCATCTGTGTTTCTAGGGGTTCTCTCATTATTCTTATTTTTTTCCATTTATTATATTAGAGTTTTTTTTTAATTTATAAATTCTTTATTAGTATATATCTTCCAAGTTTTTATTCCATATTTCATTCAATTTAATACATTTTTTCTACTTATCTTAGATGACGTGCTAGATTAAGTTGTACTCAAGTTGAACATTTCCATATTTTAGTTAATAACACCAAAATGGATATCTAAATTAATAGATTTTATGAAATGTATAAAAACAATTAAAAGGTTTTCTTTAAAATAATCAAGATATGTAGGATGTGTTTTTTAAAAAAATTAGAAAGGAAATAAAGAAAGCATATGAAGGCCAATCCTCTAAGACTTCTATTGTTATGGGTTCCCTAACTTTATCTGCAACTTTAGATATAGGTTATATACCAAAATATAATATGTTGTAAACCCAAGGGTTTGAATAAATTAATATTCTAATTCCTACTTAGTCATCTGAGACACCACCATTGGTTAGCACACATTCTATTCCTAATACACAATCCTTTATGTAAACTATTTTAGCTATGATTTCTAAGGTTTTGAACATATTACAATCTAATTCAAAAGTTAATAAAGTACATGATTTTTATAAATAATTTCATACCCCATTTGAATAATATATTTCAATATATCCTTTACTAACTTATTTTTTGGCACCAAATCTCTATATGATGGAAAAGGTGACCCTAAACAACATTCGAGAGCATTTCATGCAACATGTTTGAAATATGCATTTGTCAATTAGTTTTTAACCAAGTTATTTATTAGAAGTTTAAAATAATATGATATAATATAATTATATGATTTAACACATTAGTTAATTAATTCATTTAATCCATTACCAAATTTGTTCCTTGCATACTCCTCAATCAACATTAAAGAAAAGATTTGATATTCTTAGATTTACTAGCTTAAACAACAATCCAATGAGCCTATCACAAAATATGTTTTACAATATAATACCATGGTATCTATGATGAAAAATCATGTGGTATATAATTATCTTCAATACATATTTAAACAAATATTTATTTAACCTATACATGAATATATTATGTTTAAGAAGTTTATATTAGTCATAGATGTCACAAAGTTAAGGAAAGAGAGGTCATGTTATTATCAATTATTAAGATATAATTTCAAAATATAATTCAAATAATCTAAGTAATCCACCATAAAATGTGAGAATAACTAAAAATGAGATCTATCAAAAGGCAATATTGAATGCCATTTTAAGACCTACTCTACATATTTTACTATTAGCTTCTCCAAGGTGATAATTTACCAATTTACCAGAATCTCCTTAAAAAGTGTTAAAAATTATTGTATTGTCATATCATATAGATCCATCCCATTAATTTTTTTTTATGTGAGTAAACCTCTTCAAAAATTATTTTATCAAAACACTTTTTTAAATTTTCATAGATCACCAAAGCATACTACCATCACATCGATTAGTTTTCTACATAAGATTTATGATTCTATAGATGGGAACATAATAAATGTAATTACATATATTAATAGTAAAAAATCACATCCAAGTGATATTTTAACAATGAATATATTCATTGATCCTTTCCCTAGTAATACATGTCAATAAATAGTAGATAAATCATAAGTTCATTGCATACATTGTGCACATCCTACACCAATTTTTTATCATCCTCATATGGAGACACAAAATCCCTTAAATGGAATCATTATTAAATTCCATGTTTCAATGAAATCTAGATCACTCATCACTTTCACATAGCATGATGTTGTCGATGATGATTTGGATTTTAACTCTTTTTTCATTTGATCTTACATTGGTCACCAATGTATACAAAGTGTCATGATTTTTAATGGTTCAAGTGTGAATATTTGAAATATCATACTCCTCTCACATTTAAAATACATATATAATAATATAATACCTAAAAAAACTATATAAAAGGATTCAATGCTCATGTTCATATTAATATTGGTCCAATCACATTACCACTATAGGTTAGTCCATCACATGTGGATAGCAACTTCATATCAGTACTTAGTGCATGATTATTTGATATATTATTAGGATGTCCATGGATTTATTAGATTTTTTTAGTTACTTCTAGAGTATTCTAATTTTTGAAATATATTTTTTGTAATGAGGTTATCACATTTTATGGTATTCCATATGAATACCTCCTCCAACCAAAGAATATTTTTTCTATATGATAGATCTTCTTAAACCAACCTAAAATGTTTTAAAATAATTATATAATTTATAAATTTGTGATTAAATTTATGATGAGACCTATCCTTAAAAATCAAATTAATTGATAAATTGTAATAGATTATATATAGCCACACTTTACTCTAACACTTCATGGATTAAAATTACAAGGCATTGAGATTGTTACATAAACAAAACCAACAATATTTTTTACACTCCACGATGGGTTTAGAAGTGTCATAGAGTTTATCATGCTAAATAAAACACACAACATGCTACACATTATCATCATGATAATGGAACTTATTTTATAGATTTATATTAGTTTTTAGATTATGAGTTGAGATGATTTATTTCATAGTAGCATGATAATTTATTTTTATGAGAGGTCATCCTTCTTATGATAGATACACGACATATTTTTTACAAGGATATTTATGGATTAATTGGTTAGTATATTTCACTTTTAGTTTAATATATTGAAAAATACCAAAAAATAGAAAATTTTGAAAACTAGGACCTATGTAGGATATGTGTAGTTTATTTTCATCAATTAATTTACACTTTAGTATATGAAATAATTATCCATATAGATTTTTATTGATGTGGGTTTTACTCACACCCAAAAATCCTTACAAATTATTTAATAATGTTTTAGGATCTATGAATGAAATTCACTCCAAGGCACCAATTGTAGGGTATTGGGTTTTATAAACAACTTGTTGGTGGAATAGCAATGAGAAAAGTATTTTGTTTCACACATATTGGTTGGATATAGATCAATTTAAAAATAATTTAACTAAAGGTTGGATAAGTGATTAGAAACCAATGTTTATTAAAATATGCTAAAAAGACATAAAAAATCAAGCATAGTTAGACATCCAAGTAAATAGGAGACATAATAGAATTAATCATTTATAATCAATTTTTTTTGTATTTTCAATGTTGAATTAACACATCTAAAATGGGGAATTATGATGAAAATACAAAAGTAAATTCAAATTAACAATAAAATAATAAGAATTATTGTACTAAAAATAAAACTCATGCACAATTATAAAATTAAGATAACATAATGACAACTCTTATTACACAATCCATAGGTCTAGAGAAGTGTGAATATTTCCACATCAAGAATAACTATATAAATTTATTTATAATTGCTTATTAATCTCAATAACCAATATTCTCCTCCATTTGGGACTGGGAGGATACAAATATATATGGGTATGGGAAGGGTAAGGACTAATCCTCCAAGTGAATTATAAATCCATATCTCTATAAATAAAATTGTAAGCCAATCATTATGCAAAAATAATGTTAAAAAATAGAACTATAAGTTATTCTCATGTGAAGCATGCATGCACAATGGAATCTCCCAGAATATAATTTTGTGACTAAAATACAAATATAAATGCAATGTGAATTAGGAAATAATGTTATAAATTAGATAAATATACACATACATATGCATTTTTAGAGGTGATAATATGTCACTATTAGAATATGAAAACTATAGAATAACAATAATGGGAGCTAATATTTATGGAATTGACACTATTATTATGGATATGGTAGAATTTATCATCAACGTAGTCATAACATAGAATTTCATGTATTGATATTCTAATTCATGTGAATAAAAATTGATTCCATTACTCTAATTTATATAATTTTTTCTTTCCCTTTGTATTTTAATACTAATTTCCATGGATTTTATTACCATGTGGTTTCATTTTCCATCTCTAGGGTACACAATCATCATAATATGACATATGTCCTTTTTCTAATATTTTGGGCTTGGAATTCATGTATTTATTATTTAATTATGTGTCTAAAGGACACATATATACATATAGCTACTATGCTCAAAGCTTCATGATGTCTTGTTTTGTTATGTTCTATTTGATATAGGTTAGTGGGATGATGACACTTAGTAAGATCTTGATGATACACTTACCCAAAAAATTCTATACATGGAAGTGTGTTGACATCATCTCTAAGATATTGAAATGGTAACACATAAATGTGTATCAATTTCATCTTTCTTGGGATCAACCATATAAGGAAATCTATTGACATCACCTCTAGGTTAGTGGGATGATGACATGTGGATGGTTATTGATGATCGTCTTACCTAGTACAATCTATACAAGTAACTCTAATGACATCACATCTAAGTTAGTGGGATGGTGATATGTGAAAATATGTATGTGATATAATTTTATAGGATGTTTTGTATTATTTACTCTAGTGACATCACCTCTAGGTTAGAAAAAATGTGAGACGTGGATGACTCTCTATTCTCTACTTTCTTAGGATCAACCATACAAATAACTTTGTTGATGTCACCTCTAAGTTAGAGGGATGGTGACATGTGGATGGATTTAATATATTCACTTTCTTGAGATGTCTATTAAAATTTACTCTATTGACATCACCTCTAGGTAATCAAGATGGTGACATGTGGATTAATATCAATAATTCACTTGCTCATGATCAACCATATAAGTAACTCTATTGACATCACCTTTGAGTTAACAGAATAGTGAAACATGGATGGTTCTTAGTGATATAATTTCCTAGGATCAACCATATAATTAATTCCATTGATTTCACCTCTAGGTTAGTGATATGGTGACACATACATGATTATCACTACTTTTATTGCTCAGGTGACTCCATATAAGGGTCTATGCTAAGATCACCACTAGGTGACTTGTGTTCTCTATTGTGGATTTATAAATTGACACACCACCAAAACAACACACAATTAGAACAAATATTCCACCAAAGCATATGGGACCCATCATTGGTGATTGACAAGAGGCTATAAAAACCTCCTTCCTTTGTTGTCTCCAACCTCCTTCTATTGTTACTTTAGCATACTAATTATTTTGAGAAATAAACATTGTCTTCATGCAATGGTTCATTTTCATATTATGATTCCTCTTCTATTATCATATTTTATTCATCTATTTTGACTTTTCCATTTAGAAGATTGGTAATTTGAGCTCTACAATACTTAGATTTATGCCCCTTTTTTTTTAAGTAGTAACATTCAAGCTTTTCATTATTTTTAGATAATTTTTTATGGTTATTTTTCCCATAAAATGTAGTTTATTATTTTATATCTTATTTATTTATTTTATCCTTAATAATAAGTGTAACAATCATATCTTTTAATGACTAGGAATGCATATATCTTAGAGTGACAATAACACTACTATATTTAAGAGGTAAACTATTCAACAATATGGTTTTTGTATCTTTATCAATAATATGAGATTTGACATATGATAATTATCTCATGAGAGATATGAACTAATTAATATGAATTGACATTGAGATCCATCATTCATTTTGAGCTTTAATAATTATAATCTTATAGAAAATTTAGCATTAAGTGTTTTATAACCAAATGTTTTATTCAAAATTTCACAAAATTTATGGGATTTTTATCTAAATCCACATATTTTAGTTCAAAATATGAAAGTAAAAGACCAATTATGGCTTTGGATTTGTCATCTCTACCTTTCCATTCTAATAAATTACTAGAATTCATTGGTGTTTGCTCATTACCATTTACTATTCTCCACAAATTCTTGCTCATTAACTGCATCTAATTCTTGACTTTAAAGTGTGAAAATTGAGAGCATTAAATTTTTTAATGGAATTTACATATTTAAATATGTTTTAATCAAAGATACAGGATGTTAGTTTCAACTAAAAATGCATTCGTATAAACAATGTGAGAAATTTATCCTAGTATTCACCTAAGAAAGACCCATAATTCCAACATGCTTTTATTTTTAACATAAATAATGAAAATTATAACATGAATGAAGTACTATATAATTCACTTAATAATAATTCTATATACAACCTTGATAAACCATATATACATGGACCAACCTAACATGTTTGAAATGACTTAATAACATATATTACATTTTACATAAATAAAAATCTTAATGGAACAACACCAAAAACCAATATATAATTGATGGATATAAAAAATACCACAAAATAAAAATGATTAAAAAACTAGACCTTGAATATATAATGATGTCCCAACATAGAGATTAACAACTGTATATACTTTTGACAAGCCTATGAATTCATATTGCTTTCATATATCTTTGACACTAAATTTTTCCAAATTGGCATTGGTTGAGTGATACAATAGAATCAATATCCATATCAGACATGGGCATGTGAAAACACATAATATTAAAATGTCAAAAGCCATATTTATGTTAGATGTGGCCAATGCACTTGTTGTTTTTGATTATGAGTGAAAATAATCATAGAAAAACTAGCCTTTATATAATAGGTAGACTAGAAATTATTACCAAATTTGAACATATGATAGTCCAAATGACCAAGTTGTGTGGACATGAGTGAAGTTGTAAGAATGAACAGATTACATGCATGACATATACTAAAATAAAAATCATAGTAAGAGTTAAAATGGTGAAAGGATATATTATAAAGTACATGGAATTGAAATAGGTTGATGAAGATCAAAGTTGTGAAATCATTGTCCATGCCAAGCATATAACATGCACGTGAATGATGAGGGAGAAATGGAGTATGGTAAAATTATTTTGACCTATTAAAAACGTGTAATAGACATTAAATATACTATAATGCATTTAATGGATGAATAACATGTGGATAGGTAATGGAGAAGGCATTTCATGACACATACAACATTGGTGAGTCTATACCAATCTGTATTTAGTTCATAACAAATTTAAAACAACTAACCCATAACTAATCCTATGTATTTAATAAACCATTATAAACTCCTTATCTTATACCCATGATTTAAATTAAAAGACCCTAAAAAAAGTTTCATTCAACTAGATAATAACACAATCACACTAATATATTGAATTGAATGTATGAATGAGAACAATAAAGATGATATTATATAACAATAGAAATAAAGAAACAACCTCATAATAAATAAGGAGGAATAACAATAAATAACTTGGTAATAGTCATAAGTAACAATTAAAAACTAACCATGACAACACTAAAAGTATCCAATAGGATCTTAGTGTTTGATTTCTCGAGATCAACCATACAAGGAACTCTAATGACATCACCTATGGGTTAGCAAGATGGTGACACATGGATGGTTCTTGATGATCTACTTACTCAATATGTTATGTATAAGTAATTATACTAACATTACCTCTATGTTATTGGGATGGTGATACATGGAGGGATCTTAGTGATCTACTTTCATAGGATGTTCTCTACAAGTAACTTTAATGACGTCACTTCTAGGTTAGTGGAATGGTGACATGTGGATGGCTTTTTGTGATCTGATTTCCAAAGATTAAATGTACAAGTAACTCTATTATTTTCACCTCTAAGTTATAATGATGGTGACATGTTGATGGATTATAGATATTTACTTTCCTAGGATGTCTAGTATAAGTAACTCTATTGATGTCACCTTAGGGTGAGTAGTATGGTGACATGTGTAAGGATATCAATGATTCACTTTCTCAAGATCAACCATACAAGTAAATCTACTAAATTAACCATTTATTTAAGAGGATGGTGAAACATGGATGACTCTTGGTGATTTACCTACTTAGGACTAACCTATAATTAACTATGTTGACATCACCTTCTGGTAGTAAGATGGTGACACATGGATGACTCTCACCAATTTTCTTTCTCCATTGACTCCATATAAGGGACTATCTTAACATCACCTCAAGGAAACATGAATTATTTACTTTGACTCTATGTGAGTGGAATGATTCCATGTAAACAAATTATATGAGGTCTTGGAATTCTTTGGGGAATTATTTAAGTGTATAATAATCTAATTCAAAATATATATAGGAAAATAACCATCTAAAATCAAAAACATCATCTAGGTTAGCCCATAAATTAAATTTTGAAAAGTACATAGAAGCATTTTCAAATTGAAATAAAATAAAAGGCAAAATATAAATCATTCATATGTCTTATGCACATCTTTGATTATCATTATCATAACTCTAAGACATTAGAGAATTAGAAACCTTTTGCAAAGGTTGAAAGCTCTTGGTTATGTAAGAATTCCACTCATCTCAGATAAATAAATAATGGCTTAATAGTGAATAATATATATATATCTTTGACAATAGTCTCATGATTATATGAAAACATTGGAACATTAGTGTGAGGCATATTAGATTGGTTATTCCAAACAAATCATGAAAATTTTGAAAAACCAAGATTGAAGATAAATCAAAATGACCATTCAAGCTTTGATTTTCAAATTTAAAATTTCTATAACTTTTGGGCTTCAAAGATAACCTTTGTACTTGTGACAATTAAGAATAATTTAATGAATGTCTAAGGCTATGTGGACCCTAAATAAATATATTCAAGCAATAGTGGGTCCCCATTTGAAAAAAAATGGTGTGTGTGTGTCAAGGTAAAACAAATAACAACTCCATGGGGAAAATACTCTTGAGTATTTTGAGAACCCATAATCTTAGTAATGAACCATAAAAAAAATTGAGCTCTATAGAGAAATGAACAAATAAAATAGACCTTAAAAAAGACTTCTACTTCCTCATGAAATGTATTACCCCTTTCCATCCCTTGGATTTGTATATGATTTTGAGGGTTTATTTACCCCCTTCTTTAGGGATTTTAAAAATTATTTTATATACATTTTAGGTTTCATTTTAACTTCATATTTTATAAACAAATAGCAAGGGAATCTTAGGCATTAATTTGATGCTAACCAGGTGTCCTTATCCTTGACAAAGATACCTTTGATTCCACTCAAATCCTTTCTCTACTCCTAGTCAAGTGTCGATATCCCTAGTATAGATTACTTGAATCACCCATCTTCTATCAATTTGTATGGTGATTTTAAAAAGAATATAGATAGAAGAAGGATTGATAATCACCATTATCTGGGTGTATGTATAAAAAAACTTATTTATATTAATATGTCCTTGTCAATGTGTATCCATTTTGATGTTTATTATCTCACATTAAAGTTTTATCACGTAGTAATAGAACTAATCTTTGGAAATGGAAAGTATTTCTAAAATTTACATGTCTATATTAGAGTAAATCCTTGAGGATTAGTAAAATCATTCAGTCCAAGTAGATCCTAATTTAGTCATAACACATACCTCAATCTCAAAATCTCAAGTACTACCAAAATAAATCCTTGTGAAAACTAACTGTGCTCCATTTGAAATCATCCCCTTATTTTTGGCATCTATTTGGTAGTTCCATAATAGGAAATTAGTGGATCTATTCTAAAATTTAAAAAACTACTCTATAAATGAAAAATAATAATCTACTCAAAGCAAAATGTGGAAAATAAGAAAGGTTAATCCTAGAAAGCAATAAATCAAATCTAAAAAGTAGGAAATATAATATAAATAGTAATAAATCTATTATATAAATTAGGAAATCTAGTATAGTCCTAGTCTAAATAACCACTTATAGTTCACTCAAATGCATCTTTGGTTACAACAACCATGAAGTAATGTATGAAAAAATGTCCTTTGAATGGAAAGGTTATGTCATTACCATGGAGGTTTTTCAACCAAACGGCATTACTACCTAAGATATTTGATATCTGATATGGTCCAATCCATAAAGGAGTGAACTTATCATGTTTTACCTTTTTCTCGTGTGATTTATCCCATAAAAGCACTAGGTTTGAAATTTTCAAGACCTTGATCTTGGATTTTTAATCAAACCATCATTTGACAATATATCTATGTTTATTGAAATTATGTAGTGCTTAGTTCTTACATCTTTCCATATAGTTTATATTAAGTAGTCTAGACTATATTATTTCATCTTCCCCCATGTACTCTTGCATAAATTGGTACATTAGTATTTTAAGAGTAATGGTGAAGACTAATTATTTCCCATACACTAGAAAACAATATGAAGCCTTAAGATCTTGCTTATGTTTGGTTCGGTCTACCCACAATGCATACTTCAATAACATATGGCATTCCCTTGGTTTATCTTATGTTGATTTATTAATAGAATCCATCACATTCTTATCAGTATATTCAACTACTACATTCCCTTATGGATAGTAGTTTATATAGAACATGATAGTGGTTTGATTTTTGTAGGCCCACTCAGTAAATTCAATAGATTGGAAAGTTAGACCATTATAAAAAATAATTAGAGTATCAAACATGGCTAGTAAGTTTTATTCTAAATATTAATGACATCAATATATTTATAATTCTTAGTTTCTAAAAATTATATGAACTTGGTTCAATTGTCAGTAGCTATGGGGATAAATTTGTGTCTTGTTGAAGTGTTTGGGTTAATTACCCCAATAAATTTAAGGTCTCATTGATAAACAGGGAATCCTTCAATGAAGAGATATAAAGGTATGGTAGAATGCACTTCATTTTTTATAAGTACATGGAACTCATGGCAGGTTATGACATGGTTATGTGCATCACTAAAGGTCATGGGCCATTAGTATCCAATCCTTTTTGTGAGAAGTTGTCTTGCTTGAGGGATGTCCAATACCAATCTTCTAGTGAATATTGTTTAGGATGTCCATAGCTTTTTTATTTTGAAATGCATCTTAAATATATTCTCTCATAGGACTCCCTTATTGATCATATAATGAGTTGATTTGAGTCCGAAGGCTCATCTCTATTCTTTATTTAGGTAATGAGGACATGTACTTTTGAGAAAATAATGGATCATTTGAGTGTACCACTCACCACCAGTTACTTGAGTCACATTAATTTGTTTAATATTGATACATGGATTAGTTTCAATCATCATTTAGATGATTCCATGGCCTATGACCATCTTATATGTCCTAATTTCAAGATCAAAATCTTAAAATTTTACCATCCATTTCTATTTTTTTAAATAATTCATTATATCCAAGCATGAGATTGATAATTGGGTCTTAGATGATGGAATACCTCTTGTTCCTTAAAATATAATGCCTTATTTTTTAACAAATTTGATCATCACATATATTTATTTGTCTATCATAAATTATTTCAACTCTACATCCTTTAGATTGGTGCTCATGAAGCCAATGTGATGTTTATGTTGTGAACCTTTTATGTAAGTAAAATAATATAGTATGTTCTAAAGTGAATGAATAAAGATATAAATATTTATTAAAGTTTAGGATGATCAGAATAAGATCTTGAGCAATCTTAGTATTGACATCTTGAAAATCTCTCTTGGTCTCTATTTTCCACTCTATATTGGCATTTTGATTCAACATAACATTCAATGGATTGACAATATCTACATATCTAAAAATTAATTTCATTAAAAAAATTATTTTACAAAATAAAGACTTCAATTATTTAATATTTTTGGGAGACATCATCTTGGGGATGGCTTGAACTCATTCATGTTCAATGGAGATCCCATCTTTAGTGATGATGTGGTCTATTAATTTCCCCTCAATGACCCCTAATATACTTTAATTTGTATTAAGAGATATCCATGTCTTTGACATATATAAAATAATCTTTGTAAATGATCTACATGATCAACTCTATCTTTTGACTACATTGTGAGGTTATCCATTTATATGATGATACATTTTAAACAATTAATTAAAAGGTAAAGTATATCACTCTATGGAAGGTTTCTCCTAAATTATTAGGTTGAAAATCATCATTTTATATGCAAAAATTCCTAAATTGATGGTAATGACATTATTCATTGTATTTTATACTTCTACCCATACTTTATTATAGCTTGAGAATCCATTTAAGGAATACATCATCTCAGTTCCACTTACCATCTAAATTACCTCATCTAATGAAACTAGGGGTGGTTGTATTTATCTAATGTTCTATTCATGTTCCTAAATTCAACATAGAGTCTAATTTCTTCATTATTATTTCTGAGTGTTAACAAGTTGGCTACCCAAGTTGAATATTTGATTTAAAAAAATCCTAGCATCAAGTACATTTTTTACCTCTATCTAGATGATAAATTATACTATTGTATTAAATGGCCTTGGTCTCTACCTGAAAGGCTTGTGTTTTAGATTCAATGAAATGGTGTGGGTGATGACTCTAGGGTCAAATAATTTTAAGTATTCATATGTCCAAGCAATCACATCCTTGTATTATATCATTAAACTCTATAATTTTTATTTCTCACTTTTAGTAAAGGTTAAATCTATGTTCACTAATTAAGGATGTTGATCAATGCTCATATTCTCTTTTTTAGAATAAAAATTAGTTTCTTTGTGTTATTTTTACTTTTGATCTTGTGCTTCTACATCAAAAGCTCACTCTATGGAAACCATTCTAAGAGGAATGTGATTTTCCTTTAGTTTTAGGACACCTTCTTCTCCCAGGTCTTTAATATGCATGGGATACACATATTTCTCATCTATCAATTAAGATTAAAATGTCCTAGAACTAATAATAAATTGGAAAATATGATAATCATGCTCAAATACTTGGAAGTTTTACATATTATGTGGAATAGAGGGGCAAAGAATTAGTTCCACAAATAGTTTATAAATTTTGGATTATTAGAGTGGTGCCAGATTAACCACTAAAGTTTTTAGTGAATTTTCCATCTTATTTTTTCTCTTAGGATAGCCCTAATGTTGAATTCTTCAAATGACTCAATCATGCCCCATGATTAATGGCTATAATTATTCAATTAGGTTAGATTACATTAGTACTTATTTCTGATTTAGTTAATAACAAACTAAAAATTAACAAAGATTCATAACTTCTTGATGTTATGTTTAAATGTGAATTGTAAACCAAGGATTAGATATTCATATTTAGATTTATTGTTTGTGCAAGAGAACTAAAAACTATAGGTATCTAGGTACTACTTTCTATATGAATCGATTAGGGCTATGCCAAAACCATAACCTTATTTTGATCTATCTATGTCAAAATGGAGAATCAATAGCTAAGAATAACCTTAAAATTCTTGTTCATGAAGTTCTTTCTTGGTATTAAATATATACACTCATGCATGCTAAGATGTAAAGTCATCTTTATCATTATTGGTGTTGTGATTTTTAATAAGGTATTCATATTTAGTTATCTATCCACTTAAATTTAATTGGCTATTCCTTTACAAGGCCAACCACATGTGTGAAAAAATAATGGCCATTTATTTTTTTAGCATCTTAAACCAATCATGACTCAGTAATAATCCCTAGGATTATATAATGCTAATTATCAAGATAGAAATGTATTTTTGTACACGTGGTTTTAATGGATGATGTATGTACACATTAGTCAACTCTACAACACATAAGATAAAATACTTGTCCAAATATAGGACCAATCTCTTTGACTTATCTAGGATCAAACCTCACTTCTTACACAACTATTAGCATCACATTCACTAAGGAACCAAAGTAAACCAAGTAGTTTGCGATGTTTTTACCAAACATTCAAATAGATAGCATAAATGGTGGTACTTATAGTCTAGCTTTAAGTACTATCATGTTTTCATGTGTAGCTTTGGAATTGTAAGAGGATGACATTATAATTAAGGCCTTAAGCATAATCTCTCTCTATTTAGTGATCTAGGCCAACTCATGAAAACTGATGTTGGCCTTGATATTCTTCATATCCTCAATAATGTTATACCCTCCTCTATTATGGGGCTATGTAGTATGTAACTTCTCATCACTCTTAAATGGAGGTGGATTATTTTTGGCCTTAGAATTTGAATGAGTAGTAACATTATTTTCTAGATGAATTAAAGTGGTAACATGTTGATTTGTCTTAAGATTATAATTGTTCCTTTGGAACTACTAGAATGCATGGATATCATATGTGTTTTCCTGTAGTTCATTATCATCCTCTACTGAGCATAGGAACTCATAGGTCTAAATGACAATTAATTTATTATAATATCATAGAGTAGTATAGGAAGATGGTTATGTCATATTGGCAAAACCTTCTTGCCTACCCATCTCCTTATGAAAAATATCAAAGGTAGTGTCTAAATCTATGCAGTCTAGCTCACTGTGTTGTGTGGTGTTATGAACTTGATACTAGTTATGAAGAGTTGATTCCATGATATTTATTTTTGGTACCCTATTAGGTGGCTAATATTTTGGATTATTTCCAAACTAGTTGAAATTCATGTTGTACCTTTATAATCTAAAATTTTTATTGGTACTATATCCTCTACTCTTACCCATGAATTTTTTGTATGTTTAGAATCTTGTTACTTAATTTATACACCATCCTCTAAACATAATCCAATTCTATTTTTTTATAATTAGAATTAGTACCATGTGTAGTATTAGAATTGATTGGTATTAAGGATTAATTCTTGATTTGTTGGTTAGGCACATAATTGTTCAATATTCTAAGGTGATTATTGAGTGGAGTAATGGTTAAAGACACATGGGAGTACAATTGGTTTTTGTTTTTGGCCATAGTATTATGATTCACATTTGGGATTAGGCTGAAAATTAAAAAAATAGAACCAAGGCCGAGTAGAGCCAATGATTGCATTTGGGGGTTTAATTATTTATCCATGTTGATAGCTTTATCATAAGACAAAGGTAGTGTATCAACACCAATATATTTACATAGAAAAAAAGTAGTCATAGGGTCCAGGGCATTCGTATACATTTTAAGGGACAAGTCTCAGTAGGTTTATAAGTAGTTTATATCTAGGTATACATGTTTAGAAACTTGACATGAAAGCTCATATTGGATCATTTAGTTCTCTTCTCATGCTTTAAAAGTGTTGGTAAATAACAATTACATTGGTAAATTATATAAAATATGCCAAAAATGTGTTTTGACATTGATCCCAATATGTAAGTGATCCTTTTAAGATATCTTCCTTGTGAAGGAAAAATATTTCAATGTGAAGGAAAAATTTCTACATTCGATATCTTCATGGGTTACATTCAATATTCATAGGGTGGTCTTCAAGGATTTTATGTGTTATTCAATAGTCATACCTCCTAATGGAGAAAAGGAAGAAAGATTCCTCTTAGGGTTTCTGTATAAATCATGCACAACTCCAACGATGTTGATAGTAGAACTAACTACCCAAGTTGGAGATTGGGCCATTGGGAATAGTGGAATATGAGGTTGTTTTCCTTGGGAGAATGACTAATTATGGGGTCTTTTTTATACCTATTTTTTTATGGATTTATAAAGGTATGTATAACAATTTAGTGTCTAAGGTAGACCTTGTTAATTTTTTGAGTGCTTCTATTGCAACTCAAGTGATTCGTTTCAAAGAAATAGAGGTGGGGGCATAAAGACCCTCCTTCTAGTGCTAGATAAATTCTTATTGATGTGGGTTTTATTCATAACCATTAAGCATTATGAGGTAGCCTCTAATGTTTTAGGATATACATATGAAATTCAATCTAAGGCATGAGTTTTGGGGTATTGATTTTTGTAAGCAACCTATTGGTGGAATAGCAGTGAGTGAAGTAGTTTATTTACCATGGATGGGTTAAATATGGATGAATCTACATCAACATTATATGTGTGGATTGATGATGGATATAACCTATGGTGGTTTTGACAAAAAATAAACTCAAAAAAGAAGGGACAGTAAGGCATAAAAGTAGGCCTATGGTTCAATAAAAATGAAACCTTTCTAAGCCAACATTTGAACTACAAGTTGGATAAGTGATCATAAACCAATTTTTATTTCAAGATACTAAGAGCACACCAATAATAAGGCATAATTAGACATCCAAATAAAAACTAAATATAGTAAACTTAAGCATATATAATCAAAGTTTATTTTGTTTGAAATATTACATTAGAATATCTACAAGGGGGGATTATGATTAACATACAAAAGGTAATTGAAATAAGCAATAACACACTAAGAATAACAATGATGAAAAGAAACCTCATGCATAACCAAAAAATTAAGATAGGAGAATGACAACACTTTTTACATAATCTATAAGTTTGGAGAACAATGAATATTTTCACATAAAGAATAAATGCAAAACTTTATTTATAATTTCATATTATTATCAATAGCTAAAATTCTCCTCACTTTAGGATCAGGATGATACAAATATATATAAGCGTGGAGAAGGGGAATTCATTATCCTCCAAGAAAATTCTAAAATTATATCTCTATAAATAATACTATATGTCAATCATCATGTAAAATACATGTTTAGAAATAAAATTGTACATCAATTCTCATGAAAAGTATGCATGTAAAATAGAATTACCTAGAATGGAATTGTGTGACTAAAATACAATATATACAAGAAAATTAAATTAGGAACTAACATTACAACTTATCCAAATATGCACACACATCATATTTTTAGAGGGGTTTTGTTGATGCACTTATAGAAGAAAAAAACTATAGAATAATAGTTGTAGGAGTTGTTATTGATGAAACATGCACTTTTACTATAGATGTGGAATAAGTTGTTATTAATGTAGTCATAGAAGAGAATTGATTGTATTAATATTTAAATTCATGTGATCAACAATGAATTTCACTTCTCCATTTATTATAATTTGCTCTTTCCCTTTGTGTTTTAACACTAATTACCATGGATTTTATTTCTATGTGTCTTCATTTCCCTTCTCCCTAGGATGGAATCATTAGAATATGATAGGCGTCCCTTTTCTTCTCTTTCGGGCCTAACATTTGTGTATTTATAATTTAGTTATGTGGTTGAGGGACACATGTCTGTGTATCACTACTCCACTCAAAACTATGTTATGGATTATTATGATTTGTTCTTTTGGCTATGTATTAATGGGATGATCACATTTGGAAAGATACACATTATCTACTTCCCTAGGAAAGTTTTTACATTGAACTATGTTGACTTCACCTCTAGGTTATAAAGATGCAAACATGTAGATGGACCTTATTTCTCTAATTGGTTGGGATGAATCATATAAGGAACTTCGTTAATGTCACCTTTAAGTTAGAGATGTGTTGACACATGGATAAATCTCAATGATTTATTTTCCCATGATGTTCCATACAAGTAACTCTACTAATGTTACCTTTAGGTTAGTGGGATGGTGACACATGGATAAACATAAAAAAATCACTTGATTAGGATGTTCTATATAAGTAAATATACTAAAATCACCTTTGGTTTGGTGTGATGGTGACATATGAATAGATATTATTGCTTCACTTACATGGGATTAACCATACATTGATGTCACCTATGGGTTAGCAAGATGGTGACATGTTGATGGCTCTTGGTGATTTACTTGCCCAATATGTTCATGTATAAGTAACTCTACTCATGTCACCTCTAGGTGATTGAGGTAGTGACATATGGATGACTCTAAATGCTGTAGTTTCTTGATATCAACTATAAAATTAAATTTTTCGATGTCATATCTGAGTTAGCAAGATGGTGAAACATGGATGGTTTTTGATGATATAATTACTAAGGATCAATTGTACAAGTAATTATACTAACATCACCTCTAGGTTATTAGGATGGTGACATGTGGATGACTCTCACTAATCCTCTTACATAGGTGACTCTGTACAAGAGAATATGTTGACATCACCATTATGTGACTTATATTATTTAATTCAACTCTAGGTTAGTGAAATGATGCTTCATGGAAAAATTAGATGAGCTTTAGGAATATTTTGTGAAATCTTTTAAGTGTATAATAATTTTATTAAGATAAAATGTAGGTAAAGAAACAACTAAATGGAAACATGTCAACCTAATTATCCCATAAATCAAAATCTAACAAGTACATATAAGCCTTTTCATATTAAAATAAAATCAAATGTAAAATATAAATCATGAATATGGCTTATGCACAAATTTGATTCTCCTTATCAGAGCTCAGGGACTTTATAGACCTAGGAACATTTTACAAATGTTGAAAGCTCTGAGTTATGTAAGAACACCACCCATCTAAGATAAATAAAGTAGGTCCTACTAGTGAATAATATGTAAATCTTTGGAAATAGTATTAAAATCATATGAAAAACATGGTAACAATAGGGAAAGGTGTATTGGTTCTTTTAGTCCAAAAATATAATGAAAATTATGAAAACCTTAGGTTTAAGATAAATCAAAATGACCGTTCAAGCTTTTATTTAAAATTCTATAATTTCTATAACTTTGAGTCTTCAAATATAACCTTTGGACTTATGAAAATTGAGACCAATGTCATGAATGTCTAAGGATATGATCACCCTAAATAAATATATTCAAGCAATAGTAGGTCCCCACTTGAAAAAAATGGGGTGTGTCTGTTAGGTCACAACAAGTTTTATATTGGATATTATTCACAAGTTTACTTCCAAATGTAGTTATAGGTGGTGCTACTATCTCATAATAAATAAAATTATACATACATAATTAATCTATTTCTAATAATAACATGCTACATTCTTGTCCAATTCCATTGTACTTGTCCTAATGAAAATAATCTCTATGTATATAAGTTCAAACCAATCATAGGATTTATACAACTTGTTTACATCTCATAAAGTTCACTAGGGGCATATTTAACATAGGTTTTATCATTATTTGACTATACCTATTTATATTAATTTATTTTAATTCATTTTATAAAATATATGGTTATTAGCTCACTTACACTAACAATTTTTATCTCACAAAATACCTGAGTTTGTATATATCATGATGTTATAATTTTAGAATTTAGACAATTTCACTTGTTCATGCATGTTTATCATTATTTGCTTGCTTTGTTCATGCTTTGTGTGTATTCATTTGTTTGAATTGTTTGCACATTTTAATATATCATTGTTTTTGGATCTTAATCTTTATCAAGTGATTTCATGTGTGTGAGTGAATTTTTAACATATACATTGTATGTGTCCCTTTGGCCTTATTACCTTTTTATGTGTATTTGAATGTGTTCTTTGTTTTTAAATCATGTCCATGACTCTTTTTTTGTTAGTTTATGATGCCATGATATATATCATGTATATTATAAGTTTTTAAAATCCATGATCCACATCATCCATCTTCCTTGATTTTTTCTATTAATGTCAAAGTAATCAATTATGATCATTATTCACCATGTGCTTCATTGCTAAACATATATTTAGACATGGAACTATATATGTTAGGCTATACATGTATCATATTTTACTATTTTAAATAAATTATCAATATGATATCATGATCTCTAATGCTATCACTTTTACTTCAGATTTAAATATTTTATAAAACATCATTCACATAACTTTTTATTTTATGTTAAGTTATTGCATAAGATTCACAACTCACCTCAAAAGAGGGGGATTACATAGTGTCTTGTCTAAGATAAAATGGTTCATTAAAAAAACAAATTAATACATTATTTTATCAATTGATCATAGTTCATAATGAGTTTTCACCCTAAAATTAGGTTTGAATTACAATTCTCTATTAAGAAATAAATGTAGGCTAGTTTTGTCTAGAATAGAACATTGTCATCCTGTGAATAAAAAATAATATTTTCTATAATTTCCTAGAATCACACATACTTACATGAGTTTTTTTAATATGTATAAACAATTTTTTCAAATGAATACTTATGTTTGTTTCATGTTTTTACGTAATTAGGTAAATAATGAATGACATGTTATAGGTCATCACACAAGTTTTTGCTCATAAAATAACATGATATTACTCAATTCTAAAATATATATACACCCTGATATAAGATTGGGAGCCTGCATATGACACATGACCACCTCCTTTATCATATTTTTCACTAGTTTTCACATAAGGAATATAAACCCATGGCATTCTCTATGTTTTTTACACTAGACTAAGATCATGATATTTTTTATATTGAAGATTGATTACTAATATATGCACTAAATATGCTAAAAATATACATGGTCTAAAGTAAAACAAAAAAAAGCAGTTGGGAATCCCCCATCCATAATCCTAATAATCGATAGTTCAATATAAAAATGGCTCTAAATAGTTAGCCCCTAAAATAGAAATGAACAGTACCAAAGGAAAGGCACCAACCAAGAATCCAATGAAAAACAACCAATAGTATCAAAAGACAATGCTTTAAATAGGCAACCTAATGAGCAACATAAATCACATCAGTTCAACAAAAAAGAAACACAAGATAAATAGAGGCCACCCCATAGGTGGGAGAATCATAGATATATGTCTAGTGCCCTACTATAAGTAGCACCTTTCCCATCATTACCACCATCCAAAACAATCAAAGTGCATCCCTCTAAGGAGATGATATCACTAACATTTCCAATTTGCTTATGTCTTGGGATCAAATTGGTTCGGTAATGATCAACTTTGTCCAAAATTCCTTCCATATTATTCTACCTTACATAATTAGGGACATCTTCCACATCCATAGAGCTTCCACCTTCTATTAACTTCTCTAATTTTTTAGAGAAGATGTTTATGTTATCATCAATCTATTACTAAAGTTCATCCTTCACTCCCTATGCTAAGACATTTGGATAAGGACTCCATGAAAAAGGACCTACCGTTACATTTCCATCCCCTATTTTTGGACAAATATTGAAGTCAAATGGAGTGAAAGCTTCCCTAGCCTCACTAATAATGTAACTACCATGTTCCTCCTTACAAAAATATTGAATACCACTCTCATTTTCAACGTCCTACTCACCAATACCATTACTATCTAACTCAGTCAGGGTGATCCATTCCTTCACTAGATTATCAACCTGGTCAAAATAGGCATCTTTGATGTAATCCCATTTGAACTAAGAAATATTTACCTCCACTACTATCAGGTGAGACATAGCCCAATCTGGACATGGGATCAATCAAGGGTATCCTCTTGAGTCAAGTAAATAGTCTAACATCACCTTGAGCAACCCTATCCTTAGAAACTTTTCAAGTTGGTCTTGTGGAATCTTCAACTAAAGAAAAATATACAAGGATAGAAACTGAAGAATGAATTCAATTTTGAAATTAGTAAGCACTCTATCCTTACCTTGAAATACCTCTAGGTTATTTTATTTACACAAAAACTAAATAACTTTATTAGATAAAATAAGCTAAAATTTGTGAAAAAAAGGATGGATTTTAATTTTAGGACAAGCATACCTAAAAGCAATATTTAACCATCCAAGATCATATACAAAAATAAAATTCCAAAGTTTAAGACATTTTTGCCATAGTAAAGAAACAAATGGTCAAGAAAAAACACATGATCAATATATTCAACATCACTATAGAAGGCACAAAGAGGATTAACAAGCCCATAATTATTCAAAACAACACCCATAACTAGTTTTTTATACATTAGTAACCAACATAAACAAGACTTCTTGGGTTCAAGACAAGAGGACTAGATTACCAAAAACCTAAAAGACCAAGCATGAAAGGGATCAATCATATACCAAATATGATTAAGGGTAAGGTAGGGGAATTGGAAAAGGAAAGTTTCTTATAAATCATTTAAATCAAATAATCAAGTAGAGGTGGGCCTTTTTTCCACTTCACACTACATGAAAACTCATCCTCATCTTCCATAAGCACCACATTATTATTCCTTTTAAGAGCTATTTGGAGAAAGGTGAATGTTCTATGTTGAGATTCCAAGAGCTGAAACATATCCTTGAGTTCTAACCACTAAGCCTAGCTCCAATGGAGGTATAGATCCTTGAATCTCCTCAACTCTTTATTGTAACAATAAAGGGTAGAGCATCCTCTAGTGAGGGTCAGCAAAGTCTTGTTGACACATAAATTCCACCAAATAGACCTATAACCTTGACACAGTCCCATACCCGTTGAAGATCTATTTTTATACTATAAAAGGCTTGTATAAATTCCAAGTAGACAAAATGGATTCAAATATATGAGAGCTAGTAACTTTTATTGTGAAATGCCCTATGAGCAAATCAATAATATTTAGTCCTTTCTATTGCAGTTTCCCTTTTGGAAAGCTTCTCATGATATTATGCCTAATGAGCACTTTCTATGGCTGATTTTTTATAGAGGCTCTGTAAAACTATTTAATAGCCAAGGTTATCTATTGCAACTAAATATCTTTTAATCTCATCCCAAAAATGTTGTTGGGTTTTAAGCAAAATTGCCTTGAAATCATATGCCTTTTCTTACCCGCTTTTCCATTTGACCAAAGGAAGTCCCTTATAATCCTATAAAGCATGTTGACATGTGTTTTATCTAATAACCAATAGGAGGCATAATATATGATATATGAAGAGATAACTTTTTAGTAAATTTGGATCCTACCTAGAAGTGATAGTAGGTGACCCTACCATTTACCAAATTTTTATTGATTTTATATCAAAGAATCGGTCCCACATATTATTAAAGGATGGGGTTATGGTAAATGAAATCCTTAAATATCTAACCATCTCATCTTGTCCTTTCCATTTCCATCCAAACATTGATAACTAATCAGGTGACTGATCATTCCACCCCAAAATGTGTGATTTATGCCTTGAAACTTAAGACCCTAAGGTAGATCATTAGACATTAATCCTATTTATAACCTTTTCCAAATTTTTTTTCTCCAAGGTAAAAAAATATTTATGTATCATCAACAAAGAGTACATCAAGAAGAGATTCATTATTCAGGAGTGAGATACCTTTAACTGGAAGTCCAATGTCTAAAGCCCTGAGAAGGTAATGTAGTGCCTCTACAACTAAGATAAAAAATGATGGGGCAAACATACATCCTTGCCTTATGGAGAATTTAATCATAAGGGAATATTTTAATTCTCCATTTAATTCCATATTATATAAAACATCCTTGAAGATTACATTAACCATTCTATCGAATCTATCTTGAAACCTAAAATCTTACAACATTATCTAAATGAATGGCCCCTCAATTATATCATAAGATTTCTCAAAATAAAGTAAGATCATTCAAACATCTTGGTTTCAATATCTTTCCCAATACATACCTTCCTAGAAGGTGATTAGATTATCTAAAATGTATCTCCCTTCAACAAATCTAGTCTGAGTCTCTAAGATAATAGAGGGAAAAAGGGAGGACACTTTCCTTAGAAGAATTTTTTCTAAAATATTGTAAGAGACATTAAAGAGGGTAATTGGTCTGAAATTATTAAAAGATGACATGTTACCATAATTTGGTATAATCTTGATCATCCCTCTATTTATATTTGGGCCAAGTATGCTAGAAAAAATTTCTTCATTGAAAATATCTAAACAGTCCTTAGCAATCCATTCCTTATTGACTTTGTAGAATTATACTAGGAAGGCATCCAACCCAAGTGCCTTATCATATTTTAATGATTCAATTGTGTTTCTAAACTCATCAAGTGAGATTATAACATCCAAAAAAAGAGGCCTAATTCTAAGAAACCTTACTAGGAATGCATGCCTAACATAATGCTCTATTTTGTTCAATACATTCACATGACCCATCAAAATAGAAAAGGTTAGAATAGAACCTAAAGAAGGATCTTTTTATAATAGTAGCATCTTTCACAATCTATCCATTGACTTTGATTTCTTTAATCTTTCTTTTAGTAAGATTAATTTTCAAGAATTTAAAGAACAATTTGGACCTTCTATCACCAAGATTAAGCTAAGTAATCATGGAATAAATCTATGCCCCTCTAGAAATGTATTATTATGTCTGATGATCTTTATGCTTTGATAGGTTAAGTTATTCAATTATAACCCCATTAGTTGGGTCAAGCTTAAGTAGGCCTTTTGCATAGATAAGCTTCTCTTGAGTATCCCTTGCTAGCTTTATACACTTCCTAGCTTTCTATGCTTCCTAGCTTTGATATATCCATAGGTCCTCACAAAGGTTTTAGTAAATTTCATACTAAAATTACAATGGTCAATTTTATATTTTGAATTATATATAGCTTTACCAATGTTCTAGGAAGCTTGGAGACCATCTAAACATACCTTGTCTACAAGATGTGAGACATTGAGTTTATATAGCCCTTTGAGATCTATTGAATCTTTCTTATCTTCTCTAACTAGTGAGAAAGTCAATTCAATATGGTGGTGGTTAGACAAAGTAAAAGGTGACACAATCACAACATTACCATTCATGATTGTATCGACAACAAGTGACTTTTTTCTGAAATAGAATTTATCTAGCCTTGAATATTACCTCATATTACTATTCTAATTATTACACCAAGTGTACCATATACCTCTACTAAGGTTCCTTCCCTTCAAGAGAGGATCCTCAATTCTATGAATTCTCTTGAACTTAGACCATAAAAAAATATCATTTCCTTTCCATGTACAATGGCTTGTTCCATTCTTTTCATCTTTATCCTCCACCATGTTGAAGTAACCTCCAAATATCCAAGGGACATTTTTAAGATTAATTGGTAACCAATTACATAAGTTAGCATCCTCATTTTAGTCATTAGGGGTGTGTATGTTACACAAGGCAAATCTTTGATTTTGATATTCTATCAAAACCTAGACTACTCTGTTGTATGGAGAAATACCATGGTTAATAATTTAGTCTTTCCATGAAGGATGGATCAGGATAGAGGCCCCCTTCTCCTCTATGATGGTTAGTGAAAAAATGATAAGCATTAGACCATATAAAGTTCAATATGATAGATATTTGAGTACTAATAGCTCTTACTTATTGTAAGAAGAGAAATTCAATATTGTCTATCAAAGTCTAAACTACCTTACCACTAGTTTTTTGCGCAAAGATTCTAGCCCTCTTACATTCCAATTCACAATCCACATGATTAACTAGAGGGAGTGATTAGAGGTCAATTATATTGACCATGGGGCTTATCCCCACCATTGTATAAATTGGTAAAGTAATTTGAGACTTTATTTTCCTTACCCATCTTTTTGGAAGATTCCTACACATTATGAATCCCTTATTTAGTCAACTTCTTTTTTTTCTTGGGTGTCATGTGTTCAACCTTGATAGGGATCAAATTTGTTTTTATTATTCTACCACCCACTTTAGATATCCAATTTTACACCCCTATAGATTTATTTTCTTTAAAGGATCCCCATACAAGAGCTCCACCTCATTAATGGGAGGCCCTACTACCTCTTTCTCTAGAGAAATGGACATCAACATAAAATCATTAGAGGACTCATCAAGAATTTTTTTAGATGAGGCAATGGTCAGAACATTTTTTGACTAGGGGCCTTAACCATAATTACCATATATTACTCTAAGGGATGGTCCTAGAAGGCTTTTTGTTCTAAAAAAACATCATATAGGTTGTTGGGGAGGTAGTCAACTAGGTATGATAAAGGATTTTTACCCTCCAAGTATGGTGAATCATGAACCTAAGAGTCATTGGGAGGGCCCTCCAAGTCACACTCCCTTTTAATTTCAAGTCCATGTGTGTTAATAGACTCATTAGTGGAATCATTGTCTTCTAATGGTACACTTAAAAATAGAGGATTCTAAAACACCTAAAAGTTATTCAACATAGTCTCATCTTTTGTGGTGTCTTTTTCTTACATTTTTCAAGGTATATTACTTTTATTATCCAAAAGTGGATATTTTTTCCTAAGGCAACCATCCTTTTTACTAATTAAGCAATCATTCAAGCCATCTAGACCTTTGAGAGCACAAGTGTGAGATTTCCCTTTAATTTTAAAATTAAGGGATTTTATGAAGAACTCTAATGGTTATAAAGATATTAAAACCCTAACATTCATATGTGAAAGATATCTTTTGGTGTCCTCAATTTCCAAAACTTCATTGAGGGGTTTTAATGCCTAAAAAATAAAATTCCATAGCTGAATCATCACTCCCTCAATTTCAACCCATCTGGGGGAAGTTTTGAAAATAACGTCATTATAGTCCATTTCTAGCATCTAAGGGATAGCCTTGAAAATTGATTGGTCAACATACCATAATGGATTATTTATATCCCTACATTTCATATTAGAGTTTTTAAATAAAATCATGAAAACCCCTATCTGTAACATTCTAAAAAAGCTAATATACAAACCTAGTTTTTTTCCCAAATAGAGTTTAACCAATTATCAAAGAAATTTCTAGGAGGAGAATTTTTTTTAAGCAGATAAAAAAATTCCCTACATTTTAAATTTTTTTTCCCTTTTCTTGCAAGTTAGATTCTATGGAAGCATTCAGAGTGATAATCAGGGTTATAAGTAGGCTAGGGAGCTTACCAATTTGGTCTTCCCTCTACTATTGCTCACCATAGTCCTCCCTACTTGTCATAAATTTTACTTCTTTTGAGTGCCTAGTCACTTCTTCCTAACACAAGATTTTGATAAATAGTTATTTTAGAGCTCCAGTCACTTCATTTTTCACCTAAGCTGAGATAAAACCATTACTTGTATTAACATCAACCTTATCACCCATTGCATCATCATTTGATTCATTAAAATAACCATGTTTCCCCTTCTCTACATGCTCTATCCCATTAAAATATGATGGTTTCCATAAACCTTCAATTAATACATGTAAGCCATTTTGAGATTCCAAAGGTAGAGGGAGTAATATCCAAGGAAGGATATTCATGGAGGTCATGCATTATAGCTAAGACAACATAGGTAGCCATGATGGTATCATAACCATAAATCAAACAAAGCACACAAAAGAAGCAAATGTGAAATAAAAAAAATAAAGATGACCTTTAACACCTAGAAAGTTAGAAACAAAGGGAACCAAGGAGGCAAAGGTGACCAAGGTGATATTCATGAAGAAATATTAAAGTACCATTAATAGAGGATGACTCTTCATCTCCCCATTGTAGAGCTCCAAACTTCCCCCTCTCTTTTTTCTCATTAAAAATCCATTATGTTATTTTTCACCAATTTACACTAATTTTTTCACTATAATGATCTATTAGAATTCATACATGGATTACAAGATAATATAATACCTCTAGGTATGAAATTATGGATTATATAAAATCTTGAATTATTAAGCACATTCTCTTTTCAATGAGGTTTAGGGCATGCACATTCTAATCTATGTGTTTCAATGAAGAGAAAAATATCCAAGGGTCATACCCTCTACAATCACAATTTTTTCACTAGAAAAAATAATAGTTTGTGTACCCGAATAGGTGTATTCATTCATTTTTATTTGATATATAATTTTTATTGTACTTAATTTGAGGTTTATATCCAAAATAAAGATTGGTTTATATATGTTTAATTGTGTACCTTATGTGTTCAAAGAGTAAAAAATATGTAGATCAGTCCTTTTTTATTCCAAATGAAAAAAAATCAAGCATAATAATACACTATAACTAAACACTCTTGCCTAATAACTAGGGAGAACATAACATAATAAGAAAGATCATAAAATAGAGATAAAGATAATTAAAATTTCTTACCTCTTTTACTGAATTTTATGCTTACTTTTTGTAATAAGGATGTTCATATTTGGCCTATGATTATTTGAGTCTTATATCAATGCTATTATGGTATTAAAATCTCTCTAATAGTCACTTGTGGCTTGGTGTGAATCTTGGATAAATTAGGCATTATAACACTACACTCAAAGGCTTCAAGAAGGAATTCTAGCTTAATAACCTTACACACAAAATCTTGTTGGCATATGATGTGGGCACTTGTATTTATAGCTCAAATGACTAACTATAACCCTAGGGAGGTTACATTAAATTATAACTTTGGTCAAATCTAGAATAACCTAGGTTGAGTCAGGCTAACCCTGGGTTGGGTCAAAACACTCATGAAATCTTAACACCTTAGTTTCAGATATTTGTGAGGCATGGTAACTCACTTTAGATATTTTTGAGGTGTGACTAAAAATTTTGGAATATTTAGAAAATAATAAATTACTTTATTAGCTTATTTGACCTTTTCACTTCATATTTGGCTAAAACAGCCTTTTTGGTAAATGAAATTCACTAATTTGATTTAGAATTTTTGTTTATGAAAGTTAATTAAAATTTAAAATGTAATTAATTTTTATTAGTGATTTTTGGATTGTGGAAATTATTTTAAATCTTATGAATTAATAGCTTAAAAAGTCAAAAGTGCCAAATTATTGGTCATAATTTGACTAGGGTTAGAACTAAACTAAGTTTTTGGTGCATACAAGGTAATATGTGCCTCATCATGTTGTTAGGTAATTACATCCCTTACGTAGATGAATTTGAGAAATTCAAGTGATTTTTAGGCTTAAATTGTATTTTTTTTTAGAAATTGAGCTAAGTCCCAGTTTAGACATAAAAGTGGCCAAAATTAATTATCTACAATTTTCCCATGTTTGAGAAGGTGTTTTCAGACATAGGCACAGTAAAGTCTTTTTAAATAATGTGAAATTAATTAATATAAAAACCTCATACCCAAAATGGTAGTTGATAGGACCTTAATACCCCCTCGAGGGAGGGGCAGTAAAGTAGAGTTATTAAATGTCCCCTTAAAAAAAGAAAATGACAATCTAGTAGTAATTAGGGTGGGATTACTAAATTTACCAAAGGTAGTTATATATAAAAATAGCGAAAAATTTACTAATTTTCTTGAAGTAGGGTATAGTCAGTAACAAAGTGTGTGACATTGGTTTGCCCAAAGGTAGTTATAGGCAACAACACAAATAGTTGCCCTAGTAGGGTAGTGGGATAGGTACTAATTTTCCCAAAGGTGGGTATAATCAGTAAAAAAATGGGAAACACTAATTTTACCAAAGGAATTTATAATTAGTAACAAAAAGTGAGGAAAACATTGATTTCATAAAAGGTGGTTATAATTAGGAACATAATAGGAAACACTGATTCGCATAAAGGTAGTTATAATCAGGAATGAAAAATGAGAAACACTAATTTTCCCAAAGGTAGTTATAATGACTGACACATTAATTTTCCAAAAAATGGCACATGAAGTGGGTAAAAATTATTATTTTACCATAGGTAGTTATAATTATTATCACATGATGCAAAAACTAACGATCTACCCACACACAATTATAATCATTAAATTGGTCCAAAATATAATTTGCCATAATGGGATAAATTGGCAAGGGTATATTATGTAAGAAATCCATAAAATAGATTTATGATGAAATTAAAAAGGATAACAACAAATTTATATCCTAAATGTGAGTTTAAAGATGCACGTTTAAACACACATAGGATATACATTGAAAAATTATGTTGTTAATCAGGTCTCAAGGGAGGCCCAAAAAGATGGTTTAATTCTAATATGACTATAAAATAAGGTTATTAGGATCAAATGGCATGAAAAATAGATAATAAATGTGAAAAATACACTTCCTAGAGTGAGTGACATGATTTATAGAGCTTCGAGGGTAATAGTTCAATTTTTTGTGTATATATTCACCCCTAGGGTGAAATATAAATCATTTGCACCCCAACCTTTTAATAAATTTATCTCTAGTTTTCTATGAAAATTATTGAGATAAAATGGCTTTTAGAAGTTTTGGTGATATGTATCAGAGTAAGTGAGGTGGCATATATGGCCACCACATGATAGGGCACTAGTAACCCTAACTTAGTCATTAATTTACATTTATTAGAATTTAGTGCACTTAGGAAGGCAAAAAGTGGAAAAGTCACCATTTCCATGATAGGTAAAATGGTTGCTTCACCAAATAAATTGGTGACTTCATGCAAAGTTACCATTTTCAAAAATGATGATAATGAAAGAAAATGGTGGAAATTACTAAAATGTTGATTTTGCCAATTTTAGGCAAAGTCACTATTTTCAAGAGAATGAAAATGGTACTTTCTCCATAAAATGTGAAAATCATCAAAATAGGGTCATTGTCATTGAGAAAATGGCATCTTTGATCTAGGATCTACAAATACCTAATTTTGAGGACCTAGACAGGGTCAAACCTATAGAAGAGGATAATTTAGATTGAGTAGGCTAGTCTTAGGCTCTAGGTAATGGTGTGAAAATAGGTTGACACTAATGTTTTTAATTGAAGGAGTGATTGGTTATTATTACCTATTGTGAGAGATGATCCTATTGTTTATAGACCTTGTAGATCTAGATTGAGGGCATGGTGGGTTTCTTATAGATTCTAAACTTGCATGATATGGAATAAATGGAAATTATCTAGGCATATAAATTTTATCTAAGTGTGTTAGTAGAGTGATAGCATAATGAGATTTCAAACTTTCACTTTCTAATTAGGGAAGCCACCATCACACCTAAGGATACCTAGCATATTGTCAAGCTAGTGATGTGTATAATATGCTTGTTTTGGAAACCAAAAACATAAAAATAGGTAGTGATTGATGATCTATGTAGTTATCAAGCATCCCCATGGTTCAGGGAAAGGTCAATATAGAATTTATCAAGACCTACACTAATATTTGACTAGATGATCTACCTATTGGGGACCCTTCACCACCATCCTTAATTTATCGAGAGGTTTGTGTGCTTATGGACATTTTCAATATCATCTTACTTCCTAACAAGAGTGGCCTTTACTTTGATATGGGCCTGGGTGGCATGGTTAGGGGCACGTTGAGGATTCTACATAGTTTACCTAAGACCATATATTATTGCATAATTGTATAAAGATTTACACTTGATAGCATATTATGGTGGATGTAGTATTTAATCTTTCACACTTATCATGGTATGGGGCTACGAGCATATTGTGATTGAGTGACTAGTTGGGTTATGCAAGCTATGAGATCCTAAGGTCTTATTGACCTATGATTGATATCATATAGGAGATAATAGGAATTAGCATAGAGGAGACATCTCCTTCTATTATTAGATGCTTTATAATTTGACACCATTTTTTTCATTAGAGGCCATACCTCTCCTATAAGATACATTGGTTTAAGGATGGATGATACATGGGATTTGTGACCACCAAATGTTTTCTTATTAGGAGGCAATCCCATATTATAGAGGAGTATCATCTTGATCAGGTACTTCAGTAGTTTGGTTACACACATGATGTACCTAAGGGGTCATGGTGGTTTACACACATGAAATGAGATATTAACTAGGATACTCTAGCTATCCCAAGAAGTGATGCCATAATGAGTTATCTTAGCATACCATGGGTTGTATGGGCCTATGTAAGAGGAGATATAAACTTATGGGTTATTCCAACTTTTATACACTAGCAGGGACTAGTGTGCCCTTTCAAGCTAAAAACTCTAGCACTGATAGGGGGTTAGGATCCTCTGGGTAATAAAGATATGGAGGCTAAAATATTGAGTGGTAGAAATAATACTTAGTAGGAGAGTGAATCTAAGGATGATGATAATGATGGTTGGGATGGGGGAGATAGAGATGAGGGCATATATATGATGATATTAGACCCTAGATCTGTAATGGTGGTAGTGGCACAATTTGGCTTAGTCTAAGTAAGTTCTCTAAGGACACAAGTTGATCCAACCAAGTAGGGATTTCTAGTATAACCATAATAGATAGGGACATTAACATGTTTGAGTAGGAAATTAGTGCTCGAGTATGAGAGATAGTAGGGTTACCATGTTAGTTATCTAATATATAGGGCACCTTATATATGAGGGATGATGATAGGAATCAAATATATATATATATATATATATATATATATCTGTGTGTGTGTGTGTGTGTGTGTGTGTGTGTGTGTGTGTGTGTGTGTGTGTGTGTGTGTGTGTGTGTGTATGTATATATGTATCACTTATTTTAAGGCTAAGATAGCTACGATGGTGCATGTATAGGGATAGCTCATAATATAGAGAAATAAATCCATTATTGAGTGTGATCAGACATTAGCCACTATGGATAGATTGAGATGAGAGCAAGATGCAACTTGAGGAGCTTTTACAGAGGCCAAATTCTCATAGATGATTCTATAGATCCTTTGGGCTAAGGATTATGCATCCTATTACAAGAGAGCTTATGATTTTATCATGCCTAGAGATTAATAAGTTCTTACTTTAGATATCTGGGATACACATAGGGTAAGGAGTAGATCTAGTTAGTTTCATATTAGGACTCATGTTTTAGGTACCTCAGGCTAGTCTATTCATTAGATGTGACCACCACCACCAAGGCCACCTCCAATTATAGGTCCCATGGATACACAGAGCTAGAGTCAATTATAGGGATCTTAGCATTTGGTCATTTTGAAATTATTTTGGCCTAAGGCATTGTACTCATTATATCAACATAATTATGTATTTTTGAGACACCATCATGATATGTATATATATCTTATGTATATGACATTTAAGATACATTTATATTTAGTTCTGAGTCCTTTGAGGCTGATGTACATGCATATGATATTATTTTGATATATATGTGAAGCCATGATTATTATCTTATTTATATCATGTTTAGCATTGATTAGCATTGTGGATTTTTATGGTTGTGTATTCTCTAATAATTTATTTCTTATTTCATGTTTATGAGATGTTTTATTGGTTATCATATGATTATATTGTATGATTCATATGGATGCTTATTCAAAGATGCTCATCTATATAAATACATAATAAATCATTTGTTGCTCTTGTTTATTACTCATGAATTTAGGCATGTGTTAAATTAGTTGGTTGGTTGTTGATATATTGGAGAAGTATTCACATTACATTGTTAGAATAGACTCCATGTGTACATTTTTGCTTTAGCTTACAATATTATGCATGATAGTTATGGATAACTAAAATGACAATATATACCCTAAACATGGAAAATTTAATTTAAATGTAAATATAAACAACTTAGGAATAATTTATGAATATTCAAATCTTAAGTGTAAATATAACAAGTAAATAAAGTGCAAGAATAAGTACAAAAATTCAAAACCTAAGTACATGATATAGATAATCAAGAGTTAAGTGTAAACAAAATGTAATAATCTTACAATAACCAAGGAAGAGAAAGGCCAAAAACAAAATAAACAAATAGATAAAAACAAATAAAACAAACAAATAAATAAACAAACAAAACATAAATGAACAGAATAAAAATAAACTATACAAACAAAAAAATAAACACTAAGAAAAAATAAAATAAACAAATTGTACAAACAACAAAAACACTAATAAATAAGTCAAAACAAAACAAAACACAATAAAATAATAATAATAATAATATGAAAAAAACATAATAAAAAATGAATCACAAAATAAAAAACAATACCCAACAAAACACAACAAAACTCTAATAAACAAATAAAAAATTAAACAATACACAAATAAATAACTAAATAAATGAAAATAACAACAACAAAATAAAAATCCAAACATGTAGATAAAACACGAATAAACAAATATAAATAGATAAACAAACATGATACAAACAGAGATAGAAAAATAAATAGACAAACAAAATAATGCAATAAATAAAGTAAAAAAAAACAATCAAAACAACTAATAAATCCATAGCAAAGAGAAGTATAGTAAACAAACTAATCTAAACACATAAAAATAAACAAACTAAGCTATGTAAACAAAAATACATAAACAATGGTTAATCACAATATTAGTGCAAATAGAAAATAAATTATTTGTGTGTTTGTAATATAGGTGGTAGTCTTGGTGACATGGTAACCCCTAAGCTAGGTAGAAATGACATAGGTAAAACAACATAATAATAATTGGCACAAGGTTGCCCCTAGGCTATAGGGAAATACTGGCATAAATAAGATGATAAGCATTGCCCCTAGGCTATAGGAGAAAATAAAACAAAACAAACAAAATGGGGAAAAGAAGAGGAAGGAAGGGGTATCTAAGATGACTATGGATGCACTAGGTAAGTGCATGTTGCCTACATAGTTCTATGGACATAAGATATAATGTGAAATTTAGACCAAATGTAGTTCTCCCAAGATATGGGATTAGAGAAAATGAATGATGATAAAACATGATTGACTTGTAGAGGAAAATATGAATGATCTCACAAAATAGTGAGTGCATGATAAAAGAGGGGATGACATTCCACAATCATGAAAATGTCAACACAAATAAATAATGCAAGTGTGAGAGTATGGTTTCAGTTAAAGTTACACTAAAAGTCAAGAGATGAGTATCCAGTAATGAACTAAAATAGTAATTCATAGTTTCTACTACATCTAGGGCTTGGAATGAGGATGTTATCATAAAATTGAAAGATCATTGGTGATGGTTTCTTGTAAAATAGTGAGAGAATTCAAACATAAAATGCTCACAAAACATCAAGAGTGTATGGATAATTCTAATAAAGATGGGAAAACTAAATGACAAGCAGTTATTCATGAGATAATAAGGGGTATCAAAATATGTAAGGTAAAGAGGTGATTGAAAAATAATAGAAGGTGTAGTTGAGCTAACCTTAGATACCCCATGTATCTTAGTGATGCCTACATAGTCTATACAGACCTTAGGCTGATGTAGTTCTCCCAAAAATGGGAGGAAAAATTCCAAGGTGGTATAGAAATAAAATACATAGATCAGATGGAGAATCATAAATTTTTTTGATGGATTTATATATTGCAAAAAAATTCTAAGCCAATTTTCATGATTTTTATTATTTTATAGATATTTGAAAATGTTAAGGGTTTTGAAACTATTTTAAATGTTTTCAAAAAAAATTAGGAATCTAAAATCAATAAATAATTATGAGACATAGGATGGTCTAACTCATAAAATGGAGAGAGCATGGCTTAGGTTTCTCCTCAAAAGATGAGAGAATTCAAACTTAAATTTATTACAAAATGAAGAGAGTGTGGAAAAGGGGTGACTGAGCTTACTTCAATGTGAATCAAGAACTACCTACATTGTCTTTCAGGACCTTAAGTCACTACAGTCACACCTTCTATAGTGAAGGTGACCAATATTTTTGGTGTTTTTGATATCTCAACTCAATAGATAATTAAGAGATATAACATGGTCCAAAATAACAAAATAATGATAGTGTATGGATTAAAAAATGCTCACAAAATGATGAGAGAGTTGGCAAAGGGGTGATTGAGCTGACTTTAACATGAATTGAGCACTACCTATAAAGTCCAAATGGACCTCAAGTCAATGTAGTTTTAGCTTCATTAGTGAATATGGTAAATTACTTCCAATGTTTTTAGTGTTTTTGGTATCATGAAAGTCTATGGCTTAAACAATACTTTTGAAATAGCGTGAACATTTGCAAAGAGATGACTGAGTTGAACTCAATGTGAATCGATCACTATCTACGTAGTCTGAATGGACCTCAAATCACTATAGTTCTACCTTCACAAAAGGCATGTAACTAGGTACCAATAAATTTTAGATAAAGGCAAATGGTAATAGTAATGGCAAGGTGATGTTTTAATGAATGGTAAAGGTGTTGTTCCTAATTTTCCCATAAGTAGTTATAATTAGGAAACAACATCAAAGGGTTAGTGGTACTATTTTTCTTGTAAGTGGTTATAATTAGTATCATGAGGTGGGAACATAACAACAAATGAAGGATATAATTATCAAGACCATTGTCACACTGCTTTCATATATTGTCATTTGATTATGTAATTCTAAAATAATTTCTAGAATTTAATCTATCATCAACCATTGAACATGTCTGAAGTAGAAAGGAGTTAGAACCATGGAAAAATGTGATAGGTGGGATTAGGTAAAAATAATTGGCTGGTAAAGGGTTAATGGTATGGTAGAATGTTAAGGGGTATAATACAAAGAATAGGTATAATTTATCATATCTTAGGTGATCCTTATATGTAATAATCTAAGTCCTTCAAGTGTAGAAACATTTGAGGTGCATTATGTTCATTGGTTCATCAAGTTTATCTCCCTTTGGTGTAGTGATCTTATATGCTCTTGAACTATAGCTGGAAAAAAATACATAGGGCCCTAACTAGTTTGGTTGGAACTTTCATTTTTTATTAATTTAAACATTTAATTTTTTCTAATTCTCTTTTAATACTAAGTCATCAAGCTCAGATTCATGATGTTTAATAATACTACTTTTCTCGTAGGTAGTTATAATTAGTATCATGAGGTGGGAATGTAAAAAAAATTATAATAATATTTTATCATTTGATCATGTAATTATAAAATAACTATTGTAATTGAATATATCATCAACCATTTAATGTGCCTAAAAGAAAGGACTCAAAACCAAGGCCAAACATGATAGGTGGGGTTACGTAAAAATAACTAGTTGGTGAAGGGCTAATGGTAGGGTAGAATGGTAAGGGGAATAATAAAAAGAAGAGGTATAATACAAAATAGCTTAGATGATTCTTATAGGTAATAATCTAAGTCCTTCAATTCTAGAAAAATTTGAGTTGCATTATGTTCATTGGTTCATCAATTTCATCTCCCTCTAGTGTAATGATCATATATGCTCTAGAACCATAATTGGAAAAAACTACATAAGGCCCTAACCAGTTTGGTTGGAACTATTATTTTTTATTGGTTTTATTGTGTACATATTTATGATTCTATTTTAACACTAGGTTACCAAGCTCAAATTCATGATGCTTAACACACCTATTTTATTATATTTTTAGTCATTTCTAATATGCCTAAAGATTATTCAGGGTATCCAAATATTTTCCATCAAGTAGGTCTATCTCCTCCAATCAATCCACTCTATAGTTTTCATCATCGATGATATGCTACAATGAAAATTTAGAGAGAAGTAAACTTGACCTCAATGTGAATAATGACTTTATCTCCATAAACAAGTGAGTAGGGTGTATCTCTTATTGGAATATGGAATGTGGTATGGTATTCCCATAAGTTATTAAATAGATTCATAATAAAACAATTATCAATATTATAAAGAAGATTATAAATGATGCTAGTCTTAATTGGAACTTGAAGCTATTTAATAATTTAGCATCATTTATAATCTTCTTCATAAAATTGATAATGGTTTTATTAGAAGCCTCAACTTGGCCATTATCTTGTAGATAATAATTGGTAAAGATATTTTGTTTGATGTGGTATTGAAACAAAGTGATTTCAAATATTTATTCTTTAATGATCTTTCATTATCATATATAATGTTAGAGGGGATTCCATAGTGGTAAATGAGATGTTTGAATATGAAATTGGAGATCTAGTTATCATTGACATAAGTGTGTTGGATAGTTATCAATGATGTCATGGTGATGTCATGAAGATGTTTTGGTGAGTGGATGTAGTGATTTTATAGCCTAAATGACAATGACAAAGTGTGTAATTTGCTTGCCCTAGTGTGCTTGAAGTTGTTTTGGTTAATCTTTAGTTTTTGGCATGGGTAGAGATGTTCATGGATGAGTATGGTTATTTGAGTTTGTGCCAGATGTCCCTAAGATATTTAATTTTCTTTGATTACTTGTGTGTATGATTTGAATTCATCTGTTAATCCATAGTTTTCATCTAGACCTTTTGGGTCTAGTAAAAGAAAATCTAAGTAGGCAGTTTGATGATGTCACAATTACCATGTGTGAATGAGTCAGGGGATATTGGTCATATGGTTGTGATAAAATTTGTGCCAAGTTTCTATGTAAAAAATATTGAGTCTAGTGATGGATAATAATAAAAAATATTCAAGATAAAATTTTGGCACTCAGGCATTTTGACTTGTTTTCCTAGAGTAAAATTTACAATGTGGCAATAAAAGCTGAGTAGGCATTTTGATGGTAGCATATCTTGAATGTGTGGACATTTCAGGATAAGTTGATCATATGGGTTTGTTAATTTTATTTCCCAATTTATTTTCACTAACTTTTAGTATAATTTATAAAATGTGACAAAATCTATGCATGTGCAAAGTTGGTCTTTCCAAATAATTCTTGACATAGCTGGCTTTGTGAATACATAAATCTGAGAAGTCATTTTATTGTCATTATATCTCAAATGAGTGAGGGTTATAGGAATATGTTTTTATATTTTTTGATTCTCATATGTGATTATATCATATGGTCCAAATTATAGAACATGCACTTGATAAAATCAAAAGATATGGAGGTGCAAAGTTGGCCTTCCAGATAGATACCAATTGTCCTCATAGTCTATTTTACACAATGTTAAAGATTACGACCAGATGGAGATCCAATGGTGTGTAGGAGTTCATAAATATAGATATATGGTGAATATCAAGATAAAAAAAGTCAAAGTTTTTGATTTTTAAATTGGGTAAAGATTGAGATCCTTACAAAAGGATCAATAGAGTATGTTTATTTCAAGATATCAAGAAGCAATGAGATAAGGACAAATATTCAACGCTTAACTTTGAGCAGAGATAAAGATAAAGATTATTACAATGATCAATGGTGATTAGTTGATCATATATATATATATCAATGGTGAACATTAAATTTAGGTCAAAGTGACAACTATTTAACATTATTAAAGATTGAGCTACGTATAAAAGATCGATGGTGCACATTGAGTCAAAGTTTCCAAATTGCATGAGATGAAGTCAACATTTTGAAGATTAATGTTTGGGCATTAAAAAACTATGAATTAAATTTATAATAAAATATATGGTGAACATTTAATCTGAATATGTGATGGAATGATATCTGATCAAAGTGGTTGATGTTTAACTGTGACCGTTTGAATTCAAATATTTGAATTTAACAAAGGAAAGACCAATGTTTAGTTTTTAGGCCATACCTTCTGATCCAAGTAGAATTCTACCATGGTGTAAAAATTTATTCTGTATAGGACTCCAAGGTGCATCTATGAATATAAATTTTAAGGTCTTAATGTTTGTACAGACAAAGATATTAAGCTCCAAATTTGACTTTGTGTTTGACTATGTTCTACAAGTAACTTGAGAAGAGTAATTGAACTCGTTCTAATGTTGTTTTGATGTTTAATGATGAATTAGATATTTTATCATATTATAAATTACATGAGGATCATTTTTGTGCATTATGAAGTTTTTACCAATCATATTTATTATGAACAAAGGTTTATAATTTGATTGTGTATTTGTTCATGGTGATTATGAATAGAATGTTAATTGAGAAAATTGTGCTTAAGTATAAGGGTATTTTGATGGATATAGACACTAAATGGGGACATATAGATCATGTGGAATAGGTCCATGCATTTGTAAAATTTTCCTATAATTTATTTCTTTTAGAGAAGTGTTAAAGAAGTGAATGAGTCATCATAGGACCTAAAGGGTGACTTAGGCCTATTTAAAAGAGAGTTTTGCTTAAGTGTGACCCATGTTATATGCCTTAAAGGTGAAATAATGTGTTTTGGATAATAAAAAAAGTTATGGAATTGATAATTCATGAATTATTTATATATATTGAAACCAAATATGATGGTTTTTAGATTTTTTGAAGGCTCATGTGGACAGTAAGCATTGAAGCAAAAGACAAAGAAGTGTAGTTATGCCTAGTGGATGGGTTGATGAGTAGATAAGATTGAGGATTGTGTGTATGCCATATAGGTCATATATATGATGTCTAAATATGTATCTTATAGTATTAGGATATGCAAAGAGGTTTGAGTGTGCATATGAGGATAGTTTGAGTGAAGAAGGAGAGAGATTGTGTCATGCCTATGTGAAAGGCTTGTATGAGATAGAGAGAGAGGGAGTTTTTGCATGGGTTATAAAATATATATCCATCATCAAGTGTTAAATACATCAATTCTAAGGTAGAGGTTTTCAAATGAGGGTCTAAAGGACTTGATATTCCTTAAGGTCAACTACTCCTCATGAAACAAGTGAATCACTAAAGGCCTTTGGGTTAGGAGGATATGAACAAGGTTTTTAGTATAAAGGAGTTGAACAATATCTTATTTGTAATTTATTATAGGATAATTTTTCCATGTGATTCAATCTTGATAATTGATTTTATTCCCCATGAGGGTTTTCCATAGGAACTATGTTTTATGTGTTTGATCTTGTGTATGCATTGAATGCATGAAATCTTTTGTTAATATTGTTTGATCAAGTTGATATATGTTGATTGTTTGAAAGGATTGAAATTGAAATTAAAATATCTAGGCTCACTAATTCACCCCCACCTCTCAGTGATTTTACCTATAATAATTTGTATTAGAGAGGGCCATTTAGAGGAAGATTAATAGCTTGAAGGAGATCTTGAGTTGGTATAAAGATGGATAAATAATTGAAGAAAGAGAATCAATAATGGAAGGTTGTGATTAAGGAACTTGAAGAGTAGATATGTACTTTGAATAAATATGACAAAGAGTATGATAATGTTATCAATGATCTCAAGGTTTAATTAGTATATGTTAAGACAAGTTTGTGTTCAAAATAAAAGGAAATCATGTTTGATAAAGAAGTTTGCCATAATAGTAGAGAAGAGACAACAAGGAAGAAGAAGTTTATCTATAAGTTGAGATCATGAGTGATCTTAGTGAAATAAAGGAGTAAAAGAAGAGGAATCATAAACAAAAGAATATGATCAAAGGTCTTGAATCACAAGTCAGTTCTCTTGAGGTAAATTTGTTAGGCATGTCCAAGAAAGAAGAAAAGAAGTATCAAGAATAGATAAATTTTATTGAAGTGAAAACATATAGATTGAAAGATATGGCCAACAAGGACAAAGAGGATGAAGAGAATATCAATATTTTTAAGGTTTAGTTAAGGACTACAAATGAAAATATGATAGAAAGAGAAGATGAGTATGCTCTACTAAATATTGAGATGTAGTCATTGAAGAGTGAGGATGAGATTTTTATAGTCAATTTGGATAAGGTGGAAAATAAGAATGATAATCCTAAGTATGTCAAAGATATTTCAAGCTTTGAAATAAATGCAAAAAAGTCTACTAAACAACGAAATAATTCAAGTTATGTTAGTTTATTTCATGGTATTTTTTATACATGTAATAAATATCATCATAGAGCTAAGGAATATAGAAGTAATTTAGTCAAGTATGGACATTCATGGAGCTATGATAGGAGTTTTTTTCCAAATATTGATCATAGTCCAAATCTATGAAAAGGTACAAATGATGTTATTTGTTTCAGTTGTCATAAGAGTGGACATATTGCTAGATTATATCCAAATGGTGTTAAGAGGTCTTCAAGGTATGTAAAAGGATATATATCTCCTAGAAGTTATAATAAAGGAAAAACTAGGATATGGAAACCAAATTTAATAATTTTCAATTCTTCTAGTCATAAGGATGATAAGAAAGTTTCTCTAGAAGGCTATCTTACAAATCAGGATAAGCTCAAGGATCAAGTAGGTAAGATGGATGTAGAGGAAAAGAAGAGTCAAAATATGGTATGGAAACTTGAGGAAGAAAGACTAAGGAGACTAACCCTATTCAATCTAATATATTTGATGGATTGTTTGCTAAGGTGGAAAAAGGATTGAAAATGAAGAAAAGTCAAGAGTTTATATTGTTAACATTTATTAACAAATTTGAAACAAAGAATGAATTCAATAATCCATTAAAAACTAATTAGATGTTGAGGTAGGAATCTAAGTTAGAGAAATATATGGAGATATGGGATTCTCCTGAGTTTTGGGACTTTTAGTCTCACTATGTCAAAGGGGTGTCTTTATCTAGGCTTTAAGAAGACACTTGTCAGTTAGAGGAAGCTTGGTGGCTATAATATATTATTTGATGAGATGGTATGAAAACAAGGTATTTTTTTGCATTCTTTTATATATTTTTTGTGGAAAAAAAGAAGCTTTTGAAGAATCATAGTGGTCCTATATTGAGAAAGAGTTATCTTGTTGATCATGGGTTAGATGCTCTGGTATAAAGGTGAGTTTCAAATATCTATTTGCATATCAGTTTGTGGTAGATGTCAAGTGTGATTATAAGTTGAAGGAATTTATTGTATAATTTTTTTTTAGATATTGATAAGCTTATTAAAGTCTTGTTGAATAGTTCTATATGTCATGTAATTTCATAGTGTTATAAAGATGAGGTGTCTTTATATGAATATTTACCATGATTGGATAGTATTTGAAGACTTGTTGAAGATTTCATGTTCTATGTGAGCATGAAGTTAGGGGGACATTTAAAATTGGTTAGGTCTGAGGATTAGAGGACTGAGTAGTTGAATATGATAAAGAAGGCTAAAGGTGAGTGTTTTTAGTTGAAGCAG